>JACXGK010000314.1:102139-124839 GCA_016801125.1 Novumbra hubbsi
TGGGTGATGGTAGAGCCGGGTTATGTCTGGGTGATGGTAGAGCCGGGTTATGTCTGGGTGATGGTAGAGCCGGGTTATGTCTGGGTGATGGTAGAGCCGGGTTATGTCTGGGTGATGGTAGAGCCGGGTTATGTCTGGGTGATGGTAGAGCCGGGTTATGTCTGGGTGATGGTAGAGCCGGGTTATGTCAGATTTATAGGGTAGCTGGTAGGGCAGAGCATTACGGGGAAGGTGAGTAGAGTTTGATTGTATGCACAAAAAGGCATATGGTGCATTAGTATTATAACTATTAACTAGAAAAGGTACAATTTCCAGGGAAATAACCTCTGCCTTACCTTTGACAAAGTCCAATGGTCGAAGTCAGTGCCATTTCATTATTTGCAGACTTCAGAACCGGAAGCAATTTGCATGGCCTCGTTTTGGAAAGTAGCGCAAGTGGCTAGCTACTCATCGTTCACTGTTTTAGACTCTCGTCCATAGACGCTCTAAAACAGACCGGTATTTTTGCTGGTGTTTGCTTGAGTAGTTGTCTTGATGTCTTTATTATACATGTTCCCATTGTAAACTTTTGAACAGTTAAAGAAAATTGCCTATATATTTGTCCACATCTATAAGATCCATAACGACATTGGGTGTACCTTGAAAGACAAGCAACTTAACATTAACCGAGTCTGCTTGCAGTTGTTATAATGCAGCAATCATTTGGTAGAAATATATTGCTTAGACCTGATCCTCTTTGTCTACGCTCTGATTCTTCAATCTGCTGGGATTCCCTCAGAAGGAATTATGCCTTGATATATTTACAGTTTGGAAAGGTCAGTTTGTACCTCTGTGGTTGCTTTTTGACCATGTTACCCAGCCTGTTCCTACACTAAAATGACTACAGCAGAGGTCTCTGTTTACATACTTGTGCCCCAATATAGCTGTTTATCTTGCAGTTTTCAAAAAAGAGGAGGGGCCTGTTACTTGATCGGAGGCACCGGTCAAACCACAGTCCGGCTTTCCTTGCTCTGCAGCACCAATCATTACAACACGGCAGTTCTTTCACAAGAAAGGGAAGCTGGGCAAACTATGTGGGAATGCTGTTTATCCTTGGTTTCTCGTGTTATCTTTAAACTTCGAAAGTCGAACAGATGTGTGGTTCCCTTTGACTTCAAATCAGGTCTAAATATCTTAAATTCGATTTATATGTTGGTTATATGTTGTAGGTTAGAGCAGTTTTCTGTGAGGTACAATCTGATTTTTAAATGTTTTACTCCAGTGAGTTGCCATGGCAGTGAATTCCATGTGACCACGGACGTGAATAAGACTGTTTGGCCTTGTATGCATTTGGGTTTTGGGCAAAATGAAAACTAGTGTTTCCATCTGTGGAATAGTCATTAAAATAATTGGCCACATTATAAGGGTTCTCATTGAATGAGTCACATGCTTTAATGAAAGACTGGTCTTTGAATTGGTCTTTTTGCACCTTATTTAATTTAAAGTACTGGAATATCATCTTCCCACCCCCCTTTTTTTTATAATTCATCTTAATTTTCTAACCGTTTTTTCTGTTTAGACACATCATTGCTCAATCTACAGGATGCTTGCCAATTGCATTGGCTGCTGGAGGTATAAACCACTATCTTTGAGTAATGTATTTTACCCATCCAGTTTTTTGTAGTTTATCTATCTATGGCATTTCACCATTCTAGCGGTTTGTTTCATCACTAAATGCTTGGTTCTTAATTGGTGCATTTTCTTTGGCTGAAGTGCTGAATATTCCTCCTAAACATTGTGGGTACCACACTGTGTATCACCTTGAAATCACACTTAAAAAATGAGAGAACTCTAAGATTTAAATCAGGTAAAACATTTTGGCCCCCTTGCATTTAGTACCTTGAATGCCAGTTGCCAAGATAACGGCACCATGTCTTCTGTGGTGTTTTATGAGGTGAGAGAACACAGCAATTGTGTTCTAGAGCTAAGAGTGTTCATCCATGCAGAATCTCTCCAGATTCTCCAGGCATCAGTCTTTGTCTGTGGACTTTCCTTTTCTACTCGGATGTGTAAGAAAGCTTAGGATCATTATAATGCTGGAAGATTGACCCACTTTTTGCCTGGTTGGCAGAAGCAACCATATTGTTTTCTAAAACCTCCTGGTACTTGACAGTGTCTGTGATGCCAGGTATCCTAACCCGATAACATCACATGTCCACTACCATACTTCACAGTGGTGATTTTACATAAAACCCCCCTTTGATGTTTGGGGCAGAAAAGCTTTTGTCCCATCTAACCATAAAACCAGGTTACAGTGGTATATCAATGGGAATATACTGCAGGTTTCAACTTTCAAGGTGTACTAATTGGCGTGACTTGTGTGCCTGAGAAATGGTTTTAGCGATTTTTCTGTTAATCAGGCTGACGATTAATTAATTCTTTGCTCGTCTGTACCAAGATTTAACAATATTGGAGGGCACTACATATTGAGGTTACTGCATCCAATATTATATATTTATATAATTTATAGAAAAACGTTTTGCAGCTTTTGTAACAAATAAAATGAAAATGTGAATTTGATTCAGCATTTGGAAACACCCTGGTATGTTTTTCAATATCCTGAACTAGGTTGCAGGCAGTGGCTACAGTTAGAATTGCTTCCTATTGAGGGGACAATTTGGTAACAACCTGTCAAGTATTTCACAAATTCTATCCAAATACCATTAGCAGTTCTATAGCAACTACACCGAGAATAGGCTTAAATGACAAAGCTAAATCCGCAACCACAAAGCATTAATATTATTTTGCATAAGGTGTTCTTGGAGCTTTTCAGGAAAAGCTGTGGACATAAAAACAACTCCATGTATTTTTTCTGTAATTTCAATGGATATTATATACCTCTACTGCTACTGTAGCAGTGATCCAAGGAACTATCGGATTGCCTCTCAGAAATGTCACAGGATGTTATTGTATTCATGAACGTTATTTCTAAGGCTTCACAGTATATTAATAGACTATTTTTATCCCTTACCAAGAGGTTTATAAGAGAAAGGTAGGATGCTGAAAAAAACATGCATGAAACCTTTCCTTTTTTCAATCAGTCAGTCAGTCTGAGGTGTGAAGTCCCTGCATGTCGCCCATTATATTGTGGACTGTTCACATTTTTTTTTTGCTGGAAATAGGCAATTCTCCCTCGCTCTCTGGTTTTGTTCATGGCTGGGATTAGTTATTTCCGTCTGTGTGCTTCGGTGTAGTCTTTAGTGAGGAAGATGTTTTCATTTTCTCTAATTTCTATCCATTACGGCAATCTCTTCGTGGTGCATCAGGAGCTTTACCAGTATCAACTTGAGAGGTCACCTGTGCCAAAGTCTGGGTTCTGTGGCATGTTCCAGAATCCTCCTATGATCTATGCATTAAAAAGCTTTAGATAAGCTTCACTTTCTCCTCAGACTCCTTCCGTGTCAAAATGGAGACTGTGGGACTCTAAGTTATTTTGAATGTTCTTCTAGATAATCCTACTTTCCTGCATTGTTAATTTTTTTTGAAGGTTTACATTTTGTTACTACATTTTACTTTCGCTGTTCGCATTATGGCTTGCCTCATCGCAACAACACCAAGTGGGCAGCAGGATAGCCTGGTGGTCAAGTGTACTAAAGGTTGCTGGTTCAATTCTCCAGGGCAGTGGTTTTTGGAAGCACTGCCCTGGAAAATGGAATGCTGGACCCTCGGGCACTGTTGGTGTTCCACCAACCAGGATTAGATCATAGCGCTGCTATCATGCAGTGGTACAGGTCAACTGTGACTTAGACCACTACATCTTCGGGCCGAATTTCTACAATGTTTATCATCAACTCACTGAGATGCTGATGTCTTTTCATGTGGCGTCTGAATTAGCGGTCAAGTTTCAATACTTCTTCAGCTCGTCAATCTCTTTTCTTCTTAGATCTCTCATATCAGACACGGTTTATTGAGTCAACCTGTGTTGAACAAAGCTTTTGATGCTGGTCTCTTGCATTTTTAATGGATTTGTTGGTTTGAGATCTTACTTTTTTTGTAGTGAGATAATGTCCTCACTTTCCAACTTTGGCTGCCGATGTAGCAATGTGGGTTTATTAAAATGAATATATCACATAAGCACACACAATATCTATGATAACTGCACTCCAGCATTCTGTCCATTGGCTGGTTGTTTCCCCTTAATTGTTGAGTGGTCAGTATGATTGCTCTCAATCATTTTAAGGTTATTGTCTAAACTTTAGATGTTGGTAGCTATTTCTGTAATGTGCCTTAATAGACAGGTAATTTGAAAGGAAAACATTCTCTGTCTTACTGTTTCAGATGTTGAAGCCTGGCCAGGAAAAACTGTGCCCTCAGAATTCACTTATTTTCTGTCTTTTCTTAGTGGGCAGACGCACATTTCCCATCTTGTCACCATGCAAAACGCAGCCTGATGAGGACTGTACTTAAGCTAGGACCAAACAATGGACGCAACTTTTACGTGTGCAGTTTTCCAAAGGGTAAGCAGTGTGAATTCTTCCAGTGGGAAAAATAAATGTATCCTTGAATTGTAAACCCTGGTTGTCTCATACAAAAATTTTGTCCAGCTCTGCTTTTTGTAATAATTATATAATTTTTTATCTATATTGTCTTATTGTGAAAGATGTAGTCTAGGACTTATAGACCCCCCATTTTGAGCTGAATATGAAATTTTGCTTATTTGTGCACAATATACAAGTACATTTTTTAGGGATTTGTCTTTGACTCTGTTTGCTGTTATGAGTTTTAGATACATTACCTATGTAAGAATTTGTTTTCTTTGTATTTAACACTATTTTAATTGTAATTAATGGGCTTGTGTATAGAATTATTAATAAAATGTTTCTTTACTAGTTCTGGTATTTAGCAGGCACTAATCTTGGGTTAATATAATCTCAATTTGACAATCGTACTCAATCGTTTTACATACAACCTATTAAATGAAATAGCAATCAGCAAAGTGAGTTCAAACCGGAACTCCGTAGACAGTACAGCACACCAAAAACATAAGTAGCCATATAATGATTCTGATATAATGAATACGAGGGTCCAACAATTTCTGTATTTATGAAAACAAATATTAAAATGGTGAAGATTCTAATCAATGACTCTTATCTTTCATCATGCACATATTTCATTGAGGTCACATTAACGCAAAATAACAATAAATGGTTTTAAAAACAGTCCACTGATTGTAAAAGAGGAGAGTTGGTCTGTGAGTTATACACCACAAAAGGAAATCTGGAGAATCCAGGAACCTTGTTGCAAGCAGCCCCTTCGAAAATGGACAACAGAAAAATCTGGTAAAGCCATATGAAGTGATAATAATAAATATCAATAACTGTATAACACTTACTGTAATTGTTTTAAGGAAGACCGGTGAGCATGTTACTCCTTGACTAATACTTACTGCCTGTGTTCACCACTTAGTAACCTCACCATAACATTTTGGTAATCCCAGAGCAGGGAAACAACATACCATTCATTCAGGGTTCACACACTTGGTGAGAATTGTAACATGTCTTATGCAGCGAGGATCGCCATTCAAAAATATTTGGATTCCCAGGATTTGATATACCATGACTGAAACAACTTCTACAATGCAGGAGCTAGTCATTCAATTAGTCCAAAGATTATAGTTTAGATTCAGTATTAAAAAAAGGTAAGTCAAGAAAAGTGACGAGAGGCATTTATTGTAAATTAAATGCCCTCTGTCCTCCATCTTCTACTCTGTGCGGTCAAGGAGATGTAAAGTCATTAACAGGTGAACAGAATGTGGATAAACACCTGTCTAAGATACCTGTAATGAAACCGGACACTTGTTTGTTTTGTTTTTTTCTTCAAATCTACCACCTCACTTTGAATTTGTTTTTGTCAAAGGACAGAATAACTGAGATGAGGCCAAAATCCTAAAATGGGTCATTAGAACTATAACAGGATCGATCTAGAATTCTCACCATAGTGGCCTGTTGAATTGGCGCAGATGACAGCTCCAAAGAACCCTGGGTAATGTCTCTTAATCCGGGAGATGGCAGTCTTACAAGCAGTGGATGGCTCTGTTCCTGTCCTCATCAACTCAACAGCCAGGTAGCTGTATTCGGCAACAAATGAGACACATTAAATTAATAATCCCTAAAATACTTATACATTTACTCAGTGCTAAAAACGATGACCCCAGAGTTGACAAACCAGAAATCTGGTGTGTAATTCAGCAATGTGACATGCAAGGAAGATACAATACATAAATTAAATTGAGCTGACCTTGTTCTATGACATTCATTTTTGTTATTAGTCATATTTACATCCTACATTTTCAATCAGTTCCCTTTCAACCTGAACAGATGGTACCTAGGTAAGAAGCGCATCATGACATCTCCATTTCCTGTTGCAGCTGCGCCGCCTGCAGCACTATCAGCGTAGGACCCGGCTCCAGCAATCGGAGAGTCTCCTACACGCCTAGAATAGAAGGACAACGTGTACAGACACAATACCTAGCATTCATTAGACACATGCTGACGCACTTCATACTGAACATAACATACCCTGGGACCTTGTGGTTCGCTCCATTGGTTGTTGTTCCTGCTGCAATTTGGCCATCTTGACCAATCACCACCATCCCTGATATCATGAAAAATGACAAATTAAAAAGTATGAAAATGTAGAAACTCTAGAAACGTCTGCTAAAGTGGAATTGTAAAACTTGAAATACCTCTACAAAACAATGAATCAATGCAATGAACTCAAACCAATAGTGTCATGCGCATGAACATCAATCTCTCGCCATCTTTTGTGCTTCAGCGTGTGTCCTGGTACGTACGGCCCGCACGACTTCGAAGGATCTGGGGAAACATTCTGTTGATATTAAGGGGAAAGATTTGTCAATAGCTGTTTATGATTAAAGTATGTCACAGTAAACACAATGTGGATGTTTGATTACAGTATATCACAGTAAAGACAATGTGGATGTTTGTGATTACAGTATGTCACAGTAAACACAATGTGGATGTTTGTGATTACAGTATGTCACAGTAAACACAATGTGGATGTTTGTGATTACAGTATGTCACAGTAAACACAATGTGGATGTTTGTGATTACAGTATGTCACAGTAAACACAATGTGGATGTTTGTGATTACAGTATGTCACAGTAAACACAATGTGGATGTTTGTGATTACAGTATGTCACAGCAAAGCAAACTAATTTAAAGTATAGTTTAGAGTCAGATTTTTTACATGTAGAGCTTACAATGACATTGTTTGGACACATTGGATCAAATCTTACAGTTTAGGTTCTAATATTGTAGGACAGTGGCTCTTTCATTTATATAATTTAAGAATCACCAGGTACTGTGCGTGTGTGTGATAATACCTTCTGCTGATTTAATATAGAGATGTTCAAGAAGCACAGTACTTTCATTTCAAGTTTTGTAACCTTTACAATAAAAAAGCAATAAATACCCAGCTCAATACGAGTTAATGTAGCCAGTACATCATTGTTTTCATTACTTTAGTGCCAATGGTAACAGCATGTTAAAATTAACAATAGTGTCTTTGATATGTCCACTACCAAACATACAGTCCATATGGTTGGAGTAATGACGAAAAATAATATTGTAAATCACAAACATTTTACCGAAACGGTCTAAAAATTATAACAGACCTTTTTAACACCATCGCTTGGACTACAGAATGTAAAAAAAATAATAATAATAATGAATGCACATTTTGACCGAGAGAAATATAGTATGGCTCACTAGACTTAAGGCAGAATGGCCAAATATGTTTGACAATATTATTAAACAATGCAATAGTTGTCCATAAAAGGATACCAAAGAAATGACACGCCAAAGGTTAAATAAGAAATGCACCTTACGATAGTTGGGTTGGCAGTTGTCCTTCAACCACTGTGTGAAAATGCTGATAGACGTGTTGGTTGTCAGGTCTTCTGCAGTGAACCCCATGTTCTCAGCAAACTGTGCAGCTGTAGTAAATTACAATCATCGAGGGAGTTGGAGAGAAAAAATTACAAATTATCTTCAAAAGCATCAAACGGCAACAGATGTCAATATAATTTGGAACAGATAGCTGCATTTGATAGTATGATTAGAGATATTTTTCTTTAACATCTTTTGACACTGTGCAAATGTGCATTTCTGTTCATGTAAGCAGAATTGAAAGAATACTGTGGGACTTTTGGCACAGGTTTACCACTGATGCTGCACTTAAGTTAAAGTTGCAATTTGAAAATAATTTTGGCCTATCAGAGGGACATAAAAAAGACAAACATACTCGCATACTGAAAATGCCTGTCCTAAAATGCAACACTGCGTCCTTAATCATTTGTATGCTTTTGAATGACTTGCACTTCAAAGCCAGCTTGTAATGTTGTATGTCTAGGCAACACACTACAGTTGTAGGAACAGAAATAGCAAACCAACATTTAAACTTAAAATCCCAACTACTGGGCTAACAATAAAATAGCTTGATAACTAGTAAAGATAAATAACAGATGTAGAGCAAGCGTGGGTGTAATCGTAATACTGAAAGGCTCATCCCTTGACAGTCAGTGGGGTCAGTCTCAACAACTGAGTTTTCACATTTGAAACGTTTTGCCATTATTTCTATATTATTATAAATGTTATATAAGCTGGCCCCTCTTAAGAACCCACTGTGAGAGATTCCTGCTATACCTGACTCTCCAACCAGTAATGTGTGATCTGTGTGTTCCATCACGGCTCTTGCCACGCTGATGGCATGCTTGATCCTCCGAAGGTCCCCCACAGAACCCACCTCCATCGTATTACTGGGGGGAAAAAAACAGAAAAACATTTCACCATTTCAAATTAGAATACAATGATCTGAAATAAACCTTGCATTGACCAAAACAAGAAACGCTAATTTTAGACTTTTCCAAGCTCTAACAAGGGGGTGCTTGGTAGGTGGGTGAGACATGCCCGTTCATGATCATGGCGTCCAGGGTCGTCTCTCCCCTCTCGTCCGGGTTCCCACCAAAGCCCACGCTGCCATCACACTGCTCCGCTTCGCAGAGGGAACAGCCCTTCTCCACTGCATCCACCACAGAGCCCCCAGCTCGCAGAGCACTCCAAGCTTTGAGAAGCAGATAGGCCGTCAAAGAATGCTTTTGCCATAGAGTATTACTGCAAGACAGGACAGCAATTAGTCAAACTAAAAGTCTTTTTTTGTTGTTTTAAATCAGATGAATATACCCCCTGATTTGCCAACTTTTTATACTTTGTATATATAATATTTTGGTTCTTATCCAACAGCTGGGGATAGTCACACACTGAACAGATAGTACTTTGCACCTTTTATTGTTAGACATCATTTAGGTCATGGGTCTTCAGAGTTCCAGTCCTTACAACTACAGATAACATGACCGTCTCAAGAGACTGGCCATAAAAAGGAATCGACATAGCTAGGCTGCCATCACCATTTGTTCAATGATCCCCCTAACTTGCCAAGGATTTGAATGCCAACTGGTAACATTTGAACAGCTCGGATAGTACACAACAACATGGAAAATAAATAAATACATTTAATATTGTAGCTGCTATGTGTTTTTGGTTGCTACCTTCATTTATGACTATGAGCTGATCAAAACAGAAACCGTCATTGCTGAAATAAAGAGTTATGCTGTTACCTGCCGCAGCAGCATGCTGGAAGTCCCATGTGTTTATAACAAGTGGCAATGTTGCACGCCCAAATGGTAACATAAAAAGTAAAATAAAAAACAAACGCATTGCAAAAAAGTGGCTTTCGGATTAAACTAGAAACGTTCTTTTCTGTCCGCGAATTATTTATCATTTCACGTCAACTTGCAATGGTACGTGTTTCAAGGTCTATAGTATTTCGTAAATGAATACCAGCATTCGATTAGTTTACTGAAGAAGCGCTGCTTGTATGAACGTTTATGAATTTTACTTCCTTGATTTTTTTTGTTATGTTGGCGCCTGACTTAAATCAGTGACATTTCGTTAAAGGGCCAGGTTCTCTTCTAACACGTGTTAAAATTCTAACAAATATAACGTAAATGTTATGTGATTTACCATGTATTTTTGAATGCAGTATAAAATACCAAAAATAATGTGTTACCTGACAAGTTCAATATTTATTTCAAATAGGCTACATAAAAAATGTATTCATGCAAAATGCCTAGAGAAGTATATGATTTGGCCAATTAATCCGCTTGGATGAATACAGCCCACGACAAGGTTGCGGAAACTGAAACAATGGATTTAATTTCATCTTCACATATCACACAAAACAATAGCAAAACACGGCAAACAAGAGAAAGTAACAAAACAATCGAGTCTAACCTTGAGAAGTGAACCCAAGCAGTGTCTTCCATTATTCATATGAAAAATGAATTGTTCAATTATATTTTATTCATTGGTTTGCAAGTCATACTATGATTGTTACAAGGGG
This sequence comes from Novumbra hubbsi, assembly GCA_016801125.1. NCBI lineage: Eukaryota > Metazoa > Chordata > Actinopteri > Esociformes > Umbridae > Novumbra > Novumbra hubbsi. Next base: position 112,602 of record JACXGK010000314.1, read on the forward strand.
TCTGGTGGAGGAAAAGAGATAGAGAGTAGCTACAATTCCTTTTTGCTGTGTTATTGATCAAAATCATAGAGGGCTGGCAAAAAGGATTGGCCTTAAAAGATATCACTTAATAAATCACACTTGTTAGGCAATTTCATGAGGACCTCCGTGGCTTTTGTACATTGCCACTAAAGTTGTGTAGTTTTATCTTATTCAGACAGCTTTTTATTTAACACAAATGGAACTGAATCAGTCACATGCCTCATTAACAACAGATATTGATTAGTAGTGAAATGTTAACTATCACAAAATGCAGTGAGAGGTAAATAAAATACATAATTGAAAAAAAGTGAATAGCAAAGAACAATGAATAAAACAAGATGAACAGGAACCTGGCTGTATCCAGGTACTTCTAGCACTCAGTGGGTATGCAGAGTCAATATGGCTTATGCCCATGTAGGTAGGGTAGCAGCAGATATGTGTGAATGGGGAAGTTTGTGTGTATATATCTGTGTGTGTACGCTGGTGTGTTTGTGTGTCTGGCGTCAGTATTCACATTTACAATTGTTATGAACTGTGGGTCAGTGTGTGTGTTTGTAGGTAGAGGCCGGTGTGTGTGCATACATTAAAAACTAAAGGGATAATGCAAACAGGGCTTGGGGGTAGAAGCTGTGCAGGTGGTGTACACAATTAATCAGGGCAGTCAATTCATGGTTATTGTTGTTAATATTAGTTGCTTGCGAATTGTAATTAATCTGATACAAATAGTCAATAATTCTGACCTTGAGTGTCTTAAAGCTTGATGCAAAGTGTAATAGCCCTACTTTGATGTTCGGTTAAAGCAAACATTTAAATGAAAAAGTACATCTTCTCCAACAATCTTATTTGGATTTCCAACTACTCCTCAACACATGATAAATCTGTAATTGAAATAAAATTCACCTCAATAAGTTAGACATTGTTTACTACAATACCACCTGCTAAACAGGCCTTAGCTACACATATATTGCCAGACTTTCTTGTACCAATGATTGTGATTTTATTTCCTAATGTATAAATATGCTGTAGTATAACTGATAAACATTATAATACACTGCTCAAAACAATAGAGGGAACACGTAATCGTCAAAGTATAACTCAAAGTCATTCAAACTGCAGGGATACCAATCTGCCTAGTTAGGAAGCATAAGCTATTGTGAATCAATGTCACCAGTTCTGGAAAATGAAAGTGAATACAGGTGCACTGGAAAGGCAACCACAAGACAACCCAGAAAAAGGGAATGCTTTTGCAGGTGGAGACCACAGACACTTGCTCTATGCTTGTCCATCCTGATTGAAACTCTACACTACATTCAGGTTGCACAGGTTATCCAGCTCCTCCAGGGTGGGACATCCATATGTACGGTCGCAAGAAGGTTTGCTGTGTCTCCCAGTACAGTCTCATGAGTATGGAGGAGATACCTGGAGACGGGCCGTTACACGAGGAGAACTGCACAGACGCATCAACCCAGCAGAAAAAAGCATCAACCCAGCAGTAGAACCAATATCTAACCAAGAGTCCTATAAAATGACCTCCAGCGAGCTACTGGTGTGCATGTTTCTGACCAAACTGGCAGAAACATACTCTATGAAGGTGGCATGAGGGCACGACATTCTCTAGTAGGACCTGTGCTCATAGCCCCGCGTTGTGTGGCCTGATTGGCATCTGCCAGAGAACCAGAATTGGCAGGTTCCCTATAGATTATCTTCTCTGATGAAAGGTTCACACTGAGCATATGTGACAGACATGAAGGAGTCTAGAGATGCTGGGGTGAACGCTATGCTGCCTGCAGAATCATCTAGCACGACCGGTTTTGGCTATCCACTATCTACCGTCTCGTCTGGAACATGCCCAGACGTTGGGAGTGCACGTCTCGTCAGGAACATGCCCAGACGTTGGGAGTGCACGTCTTGTCTGGATCATGCCCAGACTCTGGGAGTGCACGTCTCGTCTGGAGCATGCCCAGATGTTGTCGGGTGCGCATACAGGCACCCGGGGACCGTAAATATTACTGAGTCAAATTAAGAGTTGCCATGATTGAATTCACGCAAGTTGTATATTTCATCTTGATGTGAGGTTTATGTATGTGTCCCCTTCATTTTTTAGGGCAGTGCATATCAACTTATTGGTGAGGGGTGCATGGTAGAATAGCGGCTAGTGTATTTGGCAAGTAACCAAAAGGTTTCCAGATTCAATGCCTGACCAGGCAACATAAAAAATATGTTGTTCTTAAACAAGGCAGTCGTCCTTTATTTCCTTGCAGATGTACTGGCTACATAAACTCGTATTGTGCTGGGTATTTATTGCTTTTTTATTGTAAATCACCCTGAATAAGACTGTCTGTTTACTTAACGAACATGTAAATGAGCCACTGAATAAAAAAAATGAAGGGCTAATAATAATGCTTGCAATTGCTCTGCCTCTACTGCATTGGTAAATTCTGACTCTACTGCATTGGTAAATTCTGCCTCTACTGCATTGGTAAATTCTGCCTCTACTGCATTGGTAAATTCTGACTCTACTGCATTTTAAATTCTTACTCTACTGCATCAGTAAATTCTGAAAATGCCGTCCAAGACAAAAGACAAAAACTTGTTTATACGATCAAGTGGATGGTGAATAATTGCTTTTCATTCCATTATTAATTTCCGATGTAAATACTTGTGATACCACCACCATGGTAAGTTGAGGTAACAGAGCAAAATCATGCTAAAGGAAAATCTTGATAGTGTTCAGTTTCCATCAAGGGGAAGCAGGATCATTAAGTGAAATGCCTTTATTTAACAGAATTTAGTAAATGCTAAGTGTTTCTATTTTAAACATGATCCTTGAAATGTAGTGAATCGCTGTAGAAAATAATACTGCTTCCATAATAATGAGCAACACCAAAGTTGGGTTCCATATGGAGTAAACCTGCTGAATCCAAAGCAGATGGGTGAGAGATTTGTCAAGAGACCAGGCTTTGTAACCCATGCGCAACGAAAGCTTCATGGGTAGCGATTAAAGGTCCGATTAAAGAGCAGCACTCTTTCAAAATAGGCGAATGGGGTAAGACGCCAGCTAGGTAAACAGCGTTAGCAGCTGCCCAACCGCAAGCAGAACAAACTTTCTTCCAAATGGCTGGCATTGGTAAAAGCATGGAGCGCAACAGATCTGCCCTCAAAGGAATAAGTATGCAAATAACCAATTTATTGAAGTATTTCCACAATAAATTAAATAGATTTTTGGTGAGGGTCGGCACTTTTCCACATTTCCGTCTGTTGAAGAATGCCAATAAAATACTAATTGCTGGCTAATTAATACAATTATATATTTAGAGATGTAACTCCTTGTTAATGTCAGGCAAAAAAGCCAACTACAGTATTTTTATGACATTTTTATACATAAGAAGTAATAATTTCTTGCTTTTCATTAACTTACGCATGACATCTTTTCTTCTTGTGTCTAACTAGAAAGAATAAAACTAAAACAACAAAAAAAATATTTTGACATGGATACGTTTAAACATCCATCAATTTGTTTGTATATTTTGTCAACATGTATTTCAATGAAAACCTAGCTGGAAAGTTTCAACAAGGTCAAATTTAAATTGCTGTATAGCCAAAAATTGGTACATTTCTAGCTGCCATAAAATAAATGAAGCCTCCCACTAACATTCTGTCTAAACATTCAAACCTTTGACCCGGCTTGCACATGGGGCTCCCAGTTGTAGACCGGAGGTCTCAGTCCGCTCCCTTCCATCTGTGCCTCCCTGCATTTCTATCCTCCATCGTTTCTAGGGATATTTTATGAATGCCAAACATATTCTTCATTTATATCCAAGTTTGAGAAATAACTAGCCCCCAAAAAACAAAGACAAAAAATGCTAATAGGTCAACTTGTGGGTGGGGGTGTATTTTATTTAAAAATGCTAAAACACAACCATGGTAATGCTAGCTACTTTTTTCTTATCTTGCCTCCTCCCAGATGCCTGGCCATTAGCTTAATCCTATTAATCTATAAACCGGACATCTCACACTGCACCTTCCCCAGTATCTCCTACACATCTCGTCTACGTTTGAAGACATGTCGTGCTGTCATTTGATTTTGTCAAATTAAATACAAACAAATGCTTTCCTTAGCAAGGTCACTCAAGGCTACAGTCAAATCAATCTGTGGGCATTCCTACTTTGGTATGGAATGCCCACAGATTGATTTGGCTGTAGCCTTGAATGACCTTGCGGAGGAAAGTATGTAGAAAATGTATTCATGCAACATGTGAATTGTTGATATCACTAGCTTACATGTTATGTGCAATAGCCTGGGGAACATGAACACTCATTATTTTTATGACAATTGCTTTAGTTGGTAAAAAAAATCTAAGAATTATAAACACATCAATTAGAAAATAAAATAAATATTGAATTTTATTTGGAACTAGTTTTAAACCGTCTTTTCAAAACATAAAAAAACATAGTTTAATTAAAAATAGAAAAAACCCAAAGTAAAATATGAAGAATGTCACTTAAAATAACAGTGTAATCACCCAAAAAGTGATTAGGCATAAATAATCATTGTTTTAAAGCATTTAATTACTCCAAATAGATTTGATTATTTACCAAACATTTTTGAATATCCACAAAAAGATTAAAATATCCACCAAACAGATTTGAACAGCCACCGAATATCGGTATTTGCCTCAGAGACAGAATAAAAGGTTTGTTTCTTGACAAAGCCTGGGACAAACTGTCCATCACTATTTATTTTATGAGACTCATCAAAATGTAGGTTATTTGTATGTTTTCTTAGTAAGGATAACTGACGTATCCTTTTTCAAAGTAAACATGCAATAATAGTATGATAAGAACTCATAAAATGTGGTGCTTTACAAATATATATATTTACATTACTCAAATTTTGCAGACTTATATATCATGTTAAGGACATTAAAAGCATGCTTCTGAAACGATGAATATTTATATTTCCATCTCCGTAGAGATTCTACACACACAAGCAGGGGCGTCGCACCCGTGGGGGATGTGGGGGTTTAAACACCCACACTTTTTCCGATGAGAGGGTTCAACACCCACACTTTTCCCGATGAGAGGGTTCAACACCCACCCTTCGTTTTTATTGTTAATAAACAAACCACATCCATCCCCCGCACTTTTAAAAAGCTTGCTACGCCACTGCACACAAGTATCTTTTATTCAGCTCTGTCAACTGTTCAAATCCCTTCAAATGAGTCAGGCTCGGAGGAAGTCAAATAAAGTTTGGCTTTGGGACATGCTCCTTACTGAGAGCAGGTAATACAGTATAAAGACCTTTTTACTTTACTTTAGCTGCATTGAATGACTTTTGGAACAGACTCCTGTGTTGTTTCTCAGAGATTGCTGCTGTCACAACTGGTGAATGTAATCTTACAAACAACACAATCGATAGAAGTCAGATGCCTAAGTGGACAGAATGGCCTCTTGCGATCAGCTAGTGGATAAACATTAATGTCATTATGTATACAGTACATTTAGACTATGGGATGTCTTCTTCTTACCAGGACATTTATTAGGTAGCCAACATCTTTCCTCTGTAGCTGACTTACAATGTGTAATAATAAAGGACGTTTCAGACTTGAGCTGTGAGAACTAGACTAGAGCTATGAGAACAGTATTTGCGGTATGCAAACAGGATTAGATCTATGAGAACAGTATTTGCGGTATGCCAACAGGATTAGATCTATGAGAACAGTATTTGCGGTATGGAAATAGGATTAGATCTATGAGAACAGTATTTGCGGTATGGAAACAGGATTAGATCTATGAGAACAGTATTTGAAGGCAAATGTGCCGTTTTGACCGATACCTTTTATATTCTGTCCATTCACAATGTAGTTGACCTGTAGATCCAGCGGATGGGGCTGCAGTGTAACCTCTAGTCACCATTGTATTTCTTTCATTCCTATCATCCTGCCGTCATGGTTTAGAATTAGTTAGTCATTAAAGTCAGGGTTGGTCATTTGTAATTTTTTTGCAGAATTTATCAGTGCAGTTATAGTAACTGTCTGGAGTTGGTAATTCATTTACCAAGGAGAGTACTACTTGTGAATGGATATCAAAGTGCAGGAAAACCATCATCCCAAACTTTGGATGGTGTGTTTCTTCTAAAACCTTTTTCTTCCCGGAATCTGCCGTGTGACAGATCAGCATTTGGCAAAAGGTGGATCCCATAACAAATTTAAACCCGTTTTAAGCTATTTCAAGAAAGAGGAAGCTACGCCATTGGTTAGTATCACAAAACCTCAGGTATTCCTCTTCACAAGCAAGAGAGCAGGAGGAGCCTTATCCTTACTTGCAAACGTATGAAGTATTTCCCTTGGCCTTTCCTTTTCCCCACTGCCTGTGCGCCCTTGATAAGGAACACATATATATCAGCTGAGAGGCAGCTGAAGATACTTGACGTGTGAGGTTGAGCATTCGATGGAGTCGCTGAGGATCTGTGTTGTCATGTTGTGCTATCGGGGCGCCAGCCTTTACAGGAAGCTGTTAGGTTACTATAATGTCCACAAATGAATACCTCTGTCATGCCGGTGTCATGATCTCACTTTATTGAAAATGTGGCATGGTGACCTTGTGAGAGCTGATAGGATCGCTCTTTAAACTCGTTGGCATCAACCATTCCATAGCAGGCAAACACTGTGGACGTTAACGTGCCTTGGTAACTGTTTCAAATCCATCTTCAACAGTCCGCTGAGCTGAAGCAGGTGAAAATGACCAGAGGAAACCATTTGACATGTTGGAAATGCAGCCATGCTTTTTAACCATTGACTGTGTGCAAATGCCTTGAGATCAGCGTGTGGTCTATGGTGCTCCTATGGAACGATGTACCCTGGGTTAGGTTCCAGCCTGCAGATTTGTGAGTGACTCCACCATATACCTTTCATACATCGTCCTTGTCAAATAAATCCTACAAAAGCCCAAAAACATATATAAAGATAAAGAAATTGACTAATCTATTTTGTTCGAAATTGTGTGTGCGTGTGTGTGTCTGTGTGTTTCATTTGCTCTTGGGATATCATTTTTCAACCATGAAAGGAAAAGAATCGCTGGAGGACATTGGAGTTGCATCAGGTTTAATAACCTGAACGGTTGAAGGGAGGAACCAAAAGTAATCGGGACCGGTGGAAATAATAAGCAAGGCAGCTTCCTTTATTCTGTTAATGTATTATTGTTTATGACAAGAAACAGGTACTCCCAAAATGAACGCTTGCCAACTCTGGCATCTAAATGCAAATTGAAGGGGTTTTGCTCACCATTACAGGGATATCCAGTAATTAACCCAAACCATTACTCTAAAGGCTGATGGCTGTGACTGAGACAAGACCGCGATAGCTTACAATGTCCAGGAGCTTGTAGAGACACAAATACACTCTAGGGTGCGCTGATTCCAACACGTAAACTCAAGAGTTAAACGACATGGGAAAACCTAAGTCAGTTTGGGAGTAAAACCTGGAATAAAAAGTTCCACAATTTATATGGATTTAAAACACCACTAAACAATGTACATAATACTGTACATAATATGATACATTATACAGTACACAAAACTGTATATAATACTATACTGTATATAATACTGTACATTATACTCTACTTAATAGTTTACATAATACTGCACTCAATACTGTACATAATACAGGTCACAATTCTGTACTTAATACTGTTCACATTATTCAATCTATTTAACATCACAGACTGGGAGAGGAACTGACCTTTCAGAAAGCAAATAATGAACAAACATGATCAACTGGAAATATTGTTGGCTGGCCAATTTTCTTTTTTACCTAAATCCGTTTTCAAATATTATAAACATTTTCTTAAGATTTGATGGATTTTGTAGAGATTGTTGACAAAAAATGTCAACTTGCTAAAATGTTAGTCCAAATGAGGTAAATATTTATCAGTCTGCTGTAAAGAATATTTCTGATGTAATTATTCACTTACAATCTACAAAATGGCGTTTGCAGTGATTATACTGCATGGCTAATCAAACTTGCCCATCAAAACTCCTGAAGCAGCCACTTAACTTCAGAATGCCATTTTCTTTTTTGCGGGGGGCTAACAGCTCTTACAGGGGAGTGGACTCCAGAAATGAGGAGTGTCCCTTGAAAATGGGAACATATGATCACTTTAAACTAAGAACATGGCTCAAGTAAATAATCATTTTTGACGTAACTCAGATGTTACTATGCTAATCACCAGACCTATGACAAGAATGCACTGTGTTAGTGGCAGAAACTTGTGGAAGACTTCTACTGGGGGGTGTATGAGTTTATCTGCACATAACTCACCTGACATGTTATTATTCCGTTTTTGTTTAGCTGCTGGAACAATTATATATTTAAATGGACTGATCAGGTATCTGCACCAAATCCTCTATTGGCTTTTCTGACGGTAAATGTGTATTTAAATTGAAAAGTTATGTACATTATTATGTAAAATAGGGCAAATGTACATTCTTATTTACAGTTTATCAGTCTTGTAGTACTAAAATACTTTAGTGTCTTTGTTAGTAGGTACAACTTATGGAATAAACCCAGTCAATTAAAGACCACATTCATTAAATCAACCTCTGTTGTTTGTGTCTTTTGGAAAAAACATGCATCATTTTCCGTTTTAAATGGAAATTATAATATTAAATGACTTGTAATTTTACTTGAAATCAATCTCTACACCAATTTTTTTTGCAATTGTTCATGCACTATTACTTGAAGTATCTCACCTTTAAGTTCTCCGTTGACACTGAAACATATATATTGTAGTCAGTTAGCAGATGCCATTATCCAGAGCAACTTACAGTAATGAATGCATACATGGTTTGTATAGGTCCCTTGTGAGAAGTGAACCCGCAACCCTGGCATGGGAAAGGCCACACTCCACAAGTCATCTACTGCATACGTTCATCTGTGTTTAAAGATCACCAATGCCCAATTGCGATTAAAAGGTCATATATTCCAAGGCAGTAGAAAAGTCCCTGGAAACACTGAGGTAATTGTAATTCCTGTTTTGATTTTGTCTGTTTCAGAGAATAGTCCCTTAAGAGAGATTGTCTTATTGACTTGGGTTCATTTGGAACTGTTGTGAGGCAACAGAGGGTTTTGTCAAAGTGCTGCATGTGTCACTCCCGATGATGAGGATATGAACCGAGCGGTTTCCGTGTTCCATCATCATCACTGTGATCAGTGACAGTGTTTTGACTGGCACCTGTCGAGAAATCAATGTAATCAACTTTATATTCCTCCCCATCTGCCTCTCTTGGTTAAGAGAGGCAGAACGGATCATTTGTAGCCTAGGGTGGTCCGGCCAGAAAAGTGGTCCTCTTCGTTGCACATACAGTGTGGGGAACAAGTATTTGATACACTGCAGATTTTCCTACTTACAAAGCATGTAGAGGTCTGTCATTTTTTTCATAGGTACACTTCAACTGTGAGAGACGGAATCTAAAACAAAAATCCAGAAAATCACATTTGTATGATTTTTAAATAATTAAATTGCATTTTATTGCATGACGTAAGTATTTGATACATCAGAAAAGCAGTAAATTGGCAGTGTATCAAATACTTGTTCTTCCCACTGTATATTGCAGTAGCATGTGTTCAAATCCAGCCTAAAGTTTTTTCTGCCCTCTCTCTAGTTTCTCTTTCTAAGTGTCTTTCCTCTATACAACTATGGAGACAATGTAAGAAATATACCTTTAACAAAGCAATGCTAATGCATTTCCTCTCAGTCTGCCCTTGTGCAAGACACTCAACACTTAAGTCGCTCTGGGTAAGAGTGTCTGTTTAACCACTTGTAAATGCAGATATATATTTGTATTGTTCAAGAATGCAACTGTTGTATACATGACAGTATTGTTTGTTTCTGTCCACTAATTCAACCCACAAGTGTGTATGGACAGGATGTATGGACAGTATGTATTCACAGTGTGTGTGGACAGTATGCATGGACAGGGTGTGTGGACAGTATGTATAGACAGGGTGTGTGAACAGTATGTATGGACAGGGTGTGTGGACAGGATGTTTGGACAGGGTGTGTGGACAGGATGTATGGACAGGGTGTGTGGACAGTATGTATGGACACAGTGTGTGGACACGGTGTGTGGACAGGGTGTGTGGACAGTATGTATACACAGTGTGTGTGGACAGGATGTTTGGACAGGATATTTGGACAGGGTGTATGGACAGGGTGTGTGGACAGGATGTTTGGACAGGGTGTGTGTACAGGATGTTTGGACATGGTGTGTGGACAGGGTGTGTGGACAGGGTGTGTGGACAGGATGTTTGGACAGGGTGTGTGGACAGGATGTTTGGACAGGGTGTGTGGATAGGGTGTGTGGACAGGATGTTTGGACAGGGTGTGTGGACATGGATTCTTCTGTTGGTCAGAACACGTCTAGTTATTCTGGTTGGGGAGGTCATGAATACGCAGGTCCAGTGATCACAGCAGAACAACATTGTAACTAGAAAGTGTTTATTACTCACTGCCACAGATCCAGCATTAACTCCAAAAGTCTTAAGTATGTAATATAGTGTTTTACAGTGTGTGTTTATATTTACTAGTGCTTCATTGAAGTATTGTTGCTAGGGATGTCATGACATTTGGTTAAAACTGTAGAGTGCTTTATCCCCTGAGAGATGTTCACATAATATAATGAATGAGTCTAAAGACAGAGGTGGTCCAATAGGACCTTGGCCCAGTTTGGCACTGGATTCAGTTTGTGATTGTGGCAACTGAAAAGCCTGAGGTTTAGGTGTAAAACCCCTAGGGTAAAGCATAAAAGAGTACTACACAGTAATCAATCCTTTCACCTCTGGGGTCTAATCCCCATAGACATCAATGAGCGGTGGTGTATTCAGAGGTAAATGGAGTTTACCCACATTTTCTTCTTGCATTTTCTTGAAAGTGTAAGGAGCTTCACTCATTTGTTCCACTGAACATGACAATATGCTTTAGAAAGATGTCCTTGAACAAAAAGATTTGGTCGCATATATTAATTTAACTGCAACTTTTAACTTTAACAAGCAACAGTGATCAAACCATAGATGTAAACGTTGCTTTTAATACTCTATAATCTTTTGTGGACAATGTAAACATACAATTCTCTGATGTTTTTGTTTCTTTCTGCATTTTCAATTCACCCTCCTGTGATTATTTACATTTTTGTATTTTATTTTTGCAAGAATCCCCCTAAGGAAAGCATCATGTCGTGAGCCTGATCTGTCCTCTTTCCTTAGGTATGGAGAATGCCCCACGATTTCTGTCCCCGCTCGTCAACTGAGCTCCCTGAGAAAAAGCGATGAAGCCTCTATGTAATGCCGCAAGGCCAATGGGATGCATTTAATTGATAGAGAATAGAGAGATTCCTTGGTCTGACTCGAACAGCAGAGGGTCTTTGAAATCAGGGCAGCATTTCAACACAGCAATGCTTTGAAGGCCTCCCCCCGAAGCGGGCAGGATTCAAAAGGAGTAACAGGCTACACCTCAAGCGTTACAGCCGTAGACAGGCAACTAATTCAGGATCATCTCTGAAAACATTCGTGTCGGGTACCTGTCCAAGCCAAACAGGATAATGCAAAAGGAACATTTCAAGATAGAAACATGTCAGCTTGTGATGCTACCATGTAACAGTAAGTAATCCTTGCTACAAAGTTCGCACGTGGTCTTGACTGTCATCTTTTTCGTCCCTGTGAAAAACCGTTGCCGGTAACAACTGGGTGCTGTGTGATCCTCACGGCAACACCCCCCGTTGACCAAGAAAGAGGGTGTCTTCCTGTTCAGGCGTTCAAGGTGATTAATTTGTGAAAGTCCTGAACGTATCAAACAAACAGTGTAACAAATGAGAAGTCACATGAGGAACATTACCTAACATAAACAATGAGACAACGCTTCAATAACACCCCGGAAAGGCAGTACGATAATGATACCCAAGTCAAAAGATGGGCTTTGAATAGATGCAGATAAGATGGTATTGTACAAACAAAACAAGAACATGTCACGGTTCCGCCCTGACCTGACTCTGTTTCTGGTCCTGCCACCCCCTCTAGTGGCCTATGGCCACGGTACACACCTCTGTCACCAAGCACCACCGTCATCAAGCACACTGCCAACTACGCACACCTGTCCCTCATCATCTATCAGCGCTCCTATTTAAGTTCCTGGTTTTCACTGCCCAGTTGCCAGTTCAAAC
>JACXGK010000315.1:0-69299 GCA_016801125.1 Novumbra hubbsi
GGCATGGCACATGGAGAGGCCTCTAGCCATCTCTATGCCGTTGTGGGCTCCCCAGTCAGAGCAGCTGCAATCAGTTGACTCTGATTGGGGAGCCTACTTAGGTTAGTTTTACAGCCGCACCCGGTGTGGTTTATTGTTTGTGCTTGTCTCAACAGCTCACGGTTTGTCTCTGTTTAATTCTGTTTCATGCGAATGCTTTACATGTTTTCTGTATATCGTTTTTATGTTAGTTAGTCCTTTCATTTTACGTTTACAGTCCGTGTAGAGTTTGTTTGTTTGTTTTGGGATTAAATACACCTTTTGTTTGGAAATATGTCTGCGTATGGTTCCGCCTCACTACAACACCGTGACACATACACCACTTTGCCCTAGTATAAGGTATCACAAAACCGAGATGTCTTATTGCTACTATAAACCGGTTACTAACTCAACTGGTACAGTAAATAGTTACACACACGTGGCATACGGCCTCTTAAAAACTAGGTGCTTAGAATCCAACGTGATATTTGTGGTATATGAGAAAATACACCACCGCTAAGGTATCAAATCACTTTATACTGCTTTCATGGCCTTGCTAACTAGTTTATAAGCGCTAAGGCACAACTCTGTGATGTGTTATGCATAAGAACAGCTCATAGCCATGGTATATGGTAAACCTCACTCCTTTGTCCCTTATAGCTTACATATATGACAATAACCGCTAATACGATAATATCCACACATGTCCATGACTGCATTAGATTTCTCTCGTAGGTTTAGATATTGAGATTGGTATTGCTTATTTGGGGCTAAACAGTAAATAATAAGCAATTTTTCATAACTATATGACAGGTACCAAGCATGTTTGGTGCTTGTTTGGGCCTAATTATATTTGTATGTATTCACAGGTTAATGCTCTTTTCTTACAAAATAAGAATATTTTCATTAACCTGCTAGTAAGGTTCAGAAGGTAACGACTAGCGGCTGTGTCTCTTCAAACACTGTTCTATAATTGACTCCCCTGCAGACTCCAGTATTCACTCTGTAAAATGGCACTAATTGCATTAGTGTTAATCCTGAGGATCTGGCTTTCCCAGACTCCTGCCTGCAGGAGGATTCAGTTATGTATGGTTTGATAGGAGCGAGACCACTGGCTTTTATGGTCACAATGGGATTCTGCACACAGTCGTAGTTTCCATCTAGAGACCAGGGTGTCTTTTTGGTGGGAAACATATAATCCGGCGAAATGCTTAATGTGGAAGTGTGGATTTGGAGCACACTCTTGCTAAGTGCAGGTATGTTTCTCTTTGTGTTTATAATTGTGATTAATACCATTGTTATACAACGTTGATTAAGTAAATAAACTGTTGTAATTATTGTGGCTTTCCCAACTTTGCTGTTTTCTGAAAGTGTATAGTCTATTAACATTTGTTGCTATGTGTTCGCTACTATATTTAAGATTGATTTGGTCTATTGGGCTTAATATATGGTATTAAGCCATAGACATTCTTATTTATAAACCGGGTAATTAGAATCTTGAATGGCGATTAGCTGATTAATGTGGTATAATACACCAAAAAGAATTGGTTTGACATCAGATCCCTTTTTACTGCTCTAATTGCGTTGGCTAGTGTTTATATTAGCAATAAGACGTCTTGGGGATTTGTAATATGTTGCCAGTATAGCGTGGCTAAGCACTCAGCAACGCTTGTGCCTAAGAACAGCTCTTAGCAATGAGATATTGGTAATGTACCACATCGCCTTGTGCCTTACTGCTTAAATTAAAAATAATACCTTTGGTTTTTGAACCTATTTCTAAAAAAATAAATATTACTGAAAACTATAAATGTTATTTTACTGAGTTACTACTAACTCTTTCGTAATGCCACCAAACCACCCAAATTCCTAGGCTCATCTTATGCAACAAGGTTTTTATGTCAGTGCACATCTACCTAGGAGATACGGTTCCTCTTGTTTCCAACAGGTTCCACGAAAAAATACACACAGGGCAGACAAAAATAAAAATACAAATGTTGGCATTAAGCAGATGCTCTCATTCATGAATGCAAGAATGTGTCTGTGTGTGCCATCGCACGTGGTTAAGCAGAAGGTAGTTGTAGCAAAGGAGGACCAAAACAATCCTTTGGACTCATCATAGAAATGTTAGATGAACGGTTTCGATCAGTCTTGCCATAGCGTTTTTATGCATCTGGCAATTCATCCGCATGACATGGTTGGTGATAAGTGACACAGGTAATGAGGTTGACCTGGTTGATAGGTTCAGCTCAGAGATGGCATCATAGGATGAATGGCGCCGCAGAAAGCTCTAGAGCGTAATCTCACACCGCTATACTGTAACAGTGTGGTAAAGAAAGAGTTGCAAAGCTAAAGACATTTGTTTGGGATCCAGGCAGGCATTATTATGTTAATAGTAGCAGACAGAGAATTCCGCTACCAGACACAAACACGGAGAGAGATTAGCAGAAAGGCTATGAGATTGTAGCCTGTTTGCCAGTAGGAATGGATGAGAAACACCAATATAAAACCAAGTTCAGAGACCTTATAATGATAATGGATGAAAAACTCAGAGGTAACTTCTTAGAAGCAGCAGGCAGTAAAGACACCAGTCGTAAACATTTAAAGATTTCCACCACACAAAAGCAGAAAAATTTTAAATTATGCAGGATTTGAGGGAGAGATTTAATTTCAAATGGAGTACCAAATGGTTTGTTATTGTCAGTCACTGGGAAAATACTTGGACTGATTTTGACCTGATAAGCTAGTTGTTTCTCTTCGACACAATCTCTACATCCAGGTAGCATGGTGGGACTTTTATTTGAAAAGCGAAACAAGAATTTCACTATTTTGTTATTTACTAATTTAATAGTGGTGCTAACCATACATAGTTGTCCTCAGCCACTAACTTAGGACAAGTATGCGTCAAAACGGTTCTATTGAGGGCCAAGTGTCTTCGGGTTGTCGTTTTTAGTTGGTTCCTGCAGACACTTGGTCTAAGTGGAACAGGTTTGACACCCCTGAACTAGGCCAATATGCAATATCACAACAATTAATTCATACATTCAGTTGAAAGAATAGTACTGAAAAATAAGGAATATTTTGAGCTTCAAACTGCCATTTTGCCACAGCACTGATGTGCATGTAATGAAGTTCGGTGTAAAGCATGGTGTAAGAGCACTGATAATTATGCTATATTAATCCATGACAGTAAGGACAGAACTTCCAGCCAAGGGTTAAAATCCTGGTTATTGAATACCGACATTGTTGGGGCACTTGCATGTGGTGGTGCAAATTGTCTCTGGTTCAGGAGTTTGGTGTTTTGTTTTAATAGTGGCTTTGCCTTTTTGTGACACCCACAAGCTTAACCGTCTTTGTGATACGCTGATTTTTTTTTAATATGGTCTTCTCCAAACCCATTATGAAACAATATTGGTGGCCAAAACAGGTTCTAAAGAGGTCATAAGGAGTGGTATTACAAACAATCAAACCTTTAGCCGATCTAACCTAAATCAACCAGGCTTTTTTAATAGATTACACACTGAGTGTTCACACACAGCTCCTGAGTACTCCCTCTGGCCAACCTCATCGAAATCAGATGCAGTTCACTGTCATCTTAACTTCACTGTCATCTAACTAAGTTATCAGAGAAAATGTTTGCTCACTCATATTTTAATGCAAACTGAGGTCACATGTTTAACACTAGTGGTCGCAAAGATGAAAATGTAATCAAAATGATCACATTTTAGAGTCAGATTCAAACCACATGATTTAGACTTATAAGATACATAGCCAGTTAGTGAACTCTGTAGCGAGTTAGCTAACCCTGATCAACACTCTCTCTTGTTTAGGTCAGTGCCCTTGCAATTACATTCAGATATAGGTTATTTAAAACGTAATTCAAGTGCTAAGGAGCTGTTGAGATACACTTCCTGGTTGTCAATCTGAACTGGTTCCCCTCAAAGTGGCAGTGCTCGATGAAGCCTCTGTGCATATATATACTATAACAAATATCACAGAGCAAAATTAAATGGTACAGGTTTATGTGTCTCCAGTAAAATGGATTACTGTAGTCATGCACTGTAATAAGCTACATGATATATTAATTAGCAATAAACTGGAATAGTGAATATTTCATGCCTAGAAGCAGAAAACATAATTTCCTTGAACTACCGACCATCCATAACCCTTCTCTTAACATGTTGTCTTTCCCTCTTTAGGTACCCGCTGTGAGGAGATAGTGGAAGCATGTGACCCTAACCCTTGTGAGAACGGGGGTCAGTGTGAGAGCATTGTGGGGGGCTATGTGTGCCACTGCTCCCAGCAGAGCCCAGATGAGTTCCTGTATGGTGGCCAGAATTGCAGCGAGGCATTGCTAGGTTGCAAAGGCCATAATTGTCAGAACCAGGGCTCCTGCTCTCCATTCCTGACTGACAGGCACCATGGCTACTCCTGCCTCTGTACCCCAGGCCACACTGGGTCTCTCTGCCAGACCTCCACAGCCTTCTCCTTTGAGCAAAGCGGCTACCTGCTGCTAGCGAGCCCCAGAGTGACTATGGAGGCTTACTGCAACATCACCCTGAGCTTCCGGACAGCGCTGCCCCGGGCCATGCTCTTCCGGCGGATAAGTGTAGGGCTTGTCCTGGTTCTGGAGCTGCTTGATGGGCAGCTAAGACTCAACATGTGGAGAAAGGCACCAGGTGCAGGTGAGGCCGAAGGAGAGTCCCTGCATCTCAGCCGGACATTGGAGCTCCCGGTGAACATGACGGATGGGGAGTGGTACTCTGTGGAGGCACTGCTGTGGGAGAGCCTACTCAGCCTCAGGCTCCTGGATGGTGGGATCTGTCAGGAACAGGACTGTCAGAGGAAAGCCCTGGTTGAAGGCACTCTGCCTGGGGCAGAGACCCAGGAGTCTCCCCTCCAGACCACCTCCATCGGCGGGGTGGCGGGGGCCGAAGGGGTGGCGGTCCAGGCTTTCATCGGCTGTCTGCGGGACGTGTTTGTGGACTCCCGGCTGGTGGATCCCGGGGTGTTGCTGAGCGACTTGGCAGTGAATGTCACCCCAGGCTGCAGCCACAGAGACAGATGCCAAGACAGACCGTGTCAGAACCTGGGACAGTGCATCAACCTTTGGCAGAGCTACCAATGCCTTTGCCCCAGGCCATACCATGGTCCGGCCTGCACGGAGGGTAAGAATGCGGGGGGGGGGTTGTATTTCAAGTGCCAATCTGTTCTCTATTGCATTCATGGCTACATAACCATAGAACATCCTAAGGACTACATAACAGAGAGAGCTCAGGACAGTCAGACCACAGTGAGAGATCAGCTCTGTGAATGGATTAAATGGTGAGGAAATCTTTTTAGAAATAAGGTGTTAGGACTAATGCAATTCCCAGTGAAGGAGTAGCAGTGCTCTGAACAAACATGGAATGTCAATCATCAGTACAGAACTGTTTTTATTAGAGAGAAGTCTTAATAGATCAGACGAATAAGTCTTATTAGCATTAATGGAGGAGTTTATTTTTTACTGGATGTGTTGTACCAAATTAAATGGTTTATGGTACAGGAAAATGTTTGTCACTTACAAGCAACACCTTGCTTTGTCACTGTTGTCCTATAGGCAAAATGGCTTATACAGTTGTGCTCAAAAGTATGCATAACCTTGGAGAATTGGTAATATATGTACCATTATTAAAGAAAACATGAACAGGCAAAACACATTTCAGTTATTTCTTATGGGATACTAATTCTGTAGGTCATAACAGAATGGCACAATCATAAAACAAAACATGGCAACATAGAAAAAAATGAAATTACCCCTGTTCAAAAGTCTGCATACCCTTCGTTCTCAAAATTTGTATTGGCCCCTTTAGCATAAATGACAGCATGCAGTCTTTTGTAATTGTTGTCTATGAGGCCCCAAATTCTTGCAGGTGGCATAGCTGCCCATTTGTCTTGGCAAAATGCCTCCAGGTCCTGCAAAGTCTTTGGTTGTCTTGCATGAACCGCACTTTTGAGATTTCCCCAGAGTGGCTGGATGATATTAAAGTCCGGAGACTGTGATGGCCACTCTAGAACCTTCACCTTTGTCTTCTGTAGCCACTGGAGGGTCAACTTGGCCTTGTGCTCAGGGTCATTGTTCTGCTGGAAAGTCCAAGAGCGTCCCGTGTGCAGCTTTCGTGCTGAAAAATTCAAATTATCTGCTAGTATTTTCTGATAACATGCTGCGTTCATCTTGTCATAAATTTCCACAAGATTCTTTGTGCCTTTTAGTGCTCACACTACTCATAAACATCAGTGAGCCACCAACATGCTTCACAGTGATGATTGTAATCTATTCACTATAGGCCTTGTTGACCCCTTTCCAAACACAGCGCTTATAGTTGTGACCATAAAGCTCTATTTTGGTCTCGTCACTCCAAATTACAGTGTGCCAGAAGCTGTGAGGCGTGTCAAGGTGTTGTCGGGCACATTGTAACCAGGCTTTTTGTGGCATTGGCACAGTAAAGGCTTTTTTCTGGCAACTTTACCATGCAGCTTATTTTTTTTCAAGTATCGTTGTATTGTGCTTTATGAAACAACCACACTGTCTTTTTCCAGAGCAGCCTGTTTTTCTCCTGAGGTAACCTGTGGGTTTATCTTTGTACATACTGTTTAGTATGTAGTAAGATAGTATGCCAGTATGCTAGCATATTTCCATACTATCATAATTTTTTTATCATAATAATTTACAGCAGCCTTCTAGAATTCAACTGGGGTGTAAAGGGTTAAATGCATGTCAATTTACCATAAATGTTGCCTTTTCTTGATTTCATGTGTTAACCTGGTTTAAAAATCTGTCTTAAATAAGGGAATAATATAGATATGAAAAGTATAATATCGGTACTGGTTGATTTTGACAGCTGAAAATTGGTAATCAGTATTGGCCTAAAAAAACTAATTGGTGCATCCCTAGTCTTAACAATAGATCATGCATTAACATCAAGTTTGAATATTTGCTTGGTGTAAGTGGAAGGATATGACACCATTAAGCATTGTGTAGCATCTATGAACTGGATGGCTTTTGCCAATGGCCTGTTTTAATAGCTTACAAGCCAGTAATAGGCCTACTATTTAGAATTGTCTTAAGAATTGAGCAATTGTTAGCGAGATTGAAGACTATTTCATTTCATGGCACAACAACTTTTGTTTGTCTTTCATTCGGGAATGACATTAATACAATAACTATCTATATAGGTGAACATAACTGACTTATTCGTCAAGTGAAAAGAATAGAGTATTATGGTAACCCCTCCTATTTTACTTTGCAAGGGGTTATGGTTTATATTACCCCAAAAAGCATGGACAGATCCATACTTCGAATATCCACCTGAAATAGTATTTCATGGTTTGAGTCATACTTATCCTGTCAAATGCTAGGGACAGTGAATATGGAAACAGGTGAAATGGTGTACGTGATCCAAATGAGGGAGATTTCTGCTAAATTAAGAAAGAAAGATATGCCATTGCTGTATAGTATATATACAGTACCCAGGACGAGGCCCCCTCAAGGGAGCAGTGACAGATTGTTGTAAAGTGTTTCGTATTATATATAGATATATACAGTGAGGAGAACAAGTATTTGATACACTGCCGATTTTGCAGGTTTTCTTACTTACAAAGCATGTAGAGGTCTGTCATTTTTATCATAAAATGTGATTCTCTGGATTTGTGTTTTAGATTCCGTCTCTCACAGTTGAAGTGTACCTATGATAAAAATGACAGACCTGTACATGCTTTGTAAGTAGGAAAACCTGCAAAATCAGCAGTGTATCAAATACTTGTTCTTCCCACTGTATATATATCATAGCTGTCGGATGAACCCCACAAATCTTCAAAAAGGCAATTTAATAGAAAGAGGAAAAAACTTTCAGATCTCAGCATGAATGAACAAAACATATTTTGTTCAAATTAGACTATACAGCCCTGCCACAAAAGGACCAGCTGACATGATGTCAGTGATCCTCTCGTTAACACAGGTGAGAGTGTGGACAAGGACAAGTCTGGGGATCACTCTGTCATGCTGATTGAATTAGAATAACAGACTGGAAGCTTTAAAAGGAGGGTGGAGCTTAACAGCATTGTTCTTTCTCTGTTAACCATGGTTACCAGCCAGGAAACACGTATCATTGCGTTGCACAAAAAGGGCTTCACACGCAAGTATATTGCCGCTAGTAAGATCTCCATCTACCATTTATCGGATCATCAATAACTTCAAGAAGATCCAGTGTCTCCAATGGCCTCATTACCAGGCATTAATATTTGCTATTGATTATTATTTATTCAGTCAATATGGATTTATGTGGCAATAAGAATGAGAATCTCCATATTATTCTCTGGAATACCCATGGATTGCGTGCTACTGCATGATTTCGGTGGCAGCGCGTGGAGCGGTCTACGGGCAAGAAGCAGTTGCTTCATATAACAGTTACATATTACTTTCACTTTTATTATCATCTTGAACAAGGTTCTTTGTTTGAAGCGAAGTTGCTTCATTATGCAAACTGCACACCTGGTCGTAAATATAGACGACGATATATAAACACTAGCTTAGATGGATTCCATTTTATGAAATGAGTAATATATCATAACTACATAACATGCTTTAAAAAGTTAAACAAACTATTGGTAATTTAAAAGTACTCTTTTTTTATCCACTATTTAAACCTCTGTGGTGGTAAAACAATAATCCCCCACATTTCTGTCCTCTCTCCCTCTCTGTAGAGTATGAGTCGGCTCGCTTCGGCAGTAAGGACTCCCAGAGCTACGCCGTCTTCACCATCACAGACAACCCAGGAAGCGGCATCACCGTCTCCTTCTTCCTGCGCACACGCCGCCACGCTGGGATGGTGCTGGTGCTCGCCAACAGCACCAGCCCATACTTGCGCCTGTGGCTGGATGAGGGGCAAATCAAAGTTCAGCTCCATAACTTTGAGACCGTGACTAGTGAAAGACTGGTTAACAATGGCGAAATCCACTTTGTGAGTGTGGCGGTGGGCCGTGAGCGAATGGACCTCTATGTGGCCAACCGGAAGCAGGGCTCAGTAGCGGTCAGGATGATTAACAGTCAGACGGGGGATGTGGTGTATGTTGGGGGTGTCGCGGAGTCAAAGGCGTCGTCCGCGTTTGGGGGCTACTTTAAAGGCTGTGTCCAAGACCTGAGGATCAATGGTGAGAGGCTGCAATTCTTCAGGACGGACGCGCCGGTGACGTCATATCCTCTGGAGCTCATGGCTAACATCACGGCGGGCTGCACTGGTGACGACTCCTGCATTGTGAGTAGACTGAACACACCTTACGACATCTACATCTGTCATGTACTCTGCCCATGCCATGCTCAGTCTGGGCCTGCCTTTAAAAGCTTTAGGATTTTTTGTTGTAGCATAAAAATAAATTGTAATTTTCTGTTACATTTTGAAACGTGATACACTTTTGGTAATTCTGTAATTGAAAGCCATTTATAGTTTTTAATTCATGGCAAACAAAGTTGATTATTTATCTTAAATATGTTCTGCAACTTTTCTCAATTAGTAAAAAAAAATTGGAAACCTCCCATTTTAGAGGTTGAACAACCCCATTTCCAAAAAGGCTGGGACACTGTGTAACATCTAAATAAAACCAGAATGCAGCAGACCAAGACCGACCCAGAGTCCTACTCCTGATGTCACTGTAGTGGGCAATGGCAATGAAGAACATTTGCTGTCCTTTCTTCTCCAGAGCAATCCATGTCAGAACGGGGGGGTGTGTTACTCCGTCTGGGACGACTTCACCTGCACCTGCCCCCCCAACACGGCGGGACGTCGCTGTGAGGAAGTCAAGTGGTGTGAGCTGACCCCCTGCCCTACACAGGGAAAGTGCCAGGCTCTCATCCAAGGATATGAATGTGAGTCATTCTTCCGAAAATCTGACTGTAGTAATACTGGGATTTAGGCCATACTACACTGCGGTTGGATGGGCGATGATTTACACGGCCGTACTCGTCTACATTCCATCACATGGTGTTGCACATGGACTAATCTCGAGGGTTGAACAGTTTAATAAATTACATACCCATTTTATCCTTTTCTCACCCAGGCTTCGCCAACGCCACCTTCCTTGGCAACGGCAGTGTGCTGTCTTACCGTGGCAACGGTCGTATCCGACGTAGCCTGACCAGCATCTCGCTCGCCGTGCGCACTCGCCAGCTCCACGTCGCCCTCCTGCATGCCGACCGCGGGCTGGAGTTTGTGACGGTGTTTGTGCAAGATGGCCTTCTCTTCCTGAAGCTCCAGAGCGGGGATGGGGAGGGCTCATCCACGGTGTCCCTGACCAGCCTAAGGGTGGTCAACGACGGGGTGTGGCACAAGGTCCATCTCTTTATGGTCACTCCCTGGGCAGAAGTGTCACGCTGGACTCTGGTGCTGGATGAGGACACAGAGGATGCCTGCACCTCCAACAGCGAGGGCAGCAACTTGGATTTTCTCAGGGAGGGGGTGGATATCCGCCTGGGGGGTCTGGGACCCGAGGACGGCTGGAGCCTGGTGGGGTGCATGGGTACTGTGGAGGTGGGAGGCATTGCCCTGTCCTACTACAGCCCCTCTGAGGTCAAACTGCCCCGAACTCAGGAGGAGCAGTTCCTGTCGACGTCCTCCAGCCCCCCCCGGAGAGGTTGCGGCGGAGGCGCTGTGTGTGAACCCAACCCGTGTCTGAACGGTGCCAGCTGCCAGGATTTATGGAACCTGTTCAGCTGTAGCTGTGAGGAGGGTTGGACCGGACGTCAGTGTGAGCTCAACGTGGACATGTGCGCCTCTGACCCCTGTATCCACGGCAACTGCAGCATTCAGGGACTAGCGTACGAGTGTGCTTGTGAGTTCAGCTACACTGGGGTAGACTGTGAGGAAGCGGTTGACGTGTGTGAGAACCATCTGTGTGCTCACGGTGCCACATGTCTACATGGAGTGGACCGGTACGCATGTCTGTGTACTGAGAACTACACAGGACCTTACTGCAGGTGGGTCCCTTCAATGGGGGTAAGACATGGAAATGAATGGGATTACTGTATGTGTTGGTACATAAAGGAGTGAACACAGAACTAAATGGTAAGTGCCTCATCTGAAAACATGTTAACCACAATGCTCAGGGGTTGAGGTTTACTGCCATAAACATCCTGGAGAAACAACACTGTCACCTTTGAAGCAAGAGGTTAGAGTGTTGTTGTGTGTACACAGCACACATTCATCCATAATAAAGCCTTTTGTGGAAATTTGTTTTGTCCATTATCCAAGAAATGTTGTTAAATATGGAGTGATCCCGAAGGTTAAATCCTTAAATTACCACATTTTTGCACACCGGATCTCTGTAAGAATTGTTTAGTATCATGTCAATTATCAATGGCATATTGCTATGACTCTAGTGTGTGACTTTCGTGTTTGTAGTAACATTGTTGTCATATTACGGTAGTGTGTACTGTGTCTAGTATTGCATTTTTCTCCCTGGTGATTCAATGCTACTGTCTTATCTCCTGTTTACCTCAAATCATCGTCGAGAGATTGCCTTCACAAATTTATCTTTCAAACACACACACACACACTTTCTCACATGCATTAGTATGCTCTCAGTCACATACACAGCTTTAAAACATGTTATAGAACAACCTTTCTTCTCTATCTCTTCCCAGTGATCGCATTCCGGAAATTCCATGGTACTTAGTAGACAACAGGAAAATGTAAGTTGTTTTTTCCTTCTCCTGTCACCACATTTCAAGAAATGCCTACCTAGCAGTACTCCTCCAACCTTCTTGATTACAGCCACCACAAATACACTGTTTGAAATAGCTTTAATCAAGACAAATAATATACTGGGCATTTGTGCTTTATTGTTTTGTAGATTGAGTTGCTCTGGATAGCGGTGTCTGATCAAATGACTTATATGTAAAGTAAAATGGTTGGTACAACTCTTGACTGACAGGAATCTTAAGTGAAGCGTTTTCATTCAACAAACAAACATAGATTTAGCAACCAGGAGGCTTGTCCCAGTCTGGCATTGTTTATATACAGGCTTGAGCAGATTATCACATTTCTTTGTGACACTGATGTTGCTGAGAGTGGGTGCAGATTTTGCATATTATGTATTACTACAGTTGATCAGCGGGAATTAAGCATTTTATGATGCCTATTTGTTTGGACCCAAAATACTTTCTGGTGAATGACTGTCATTCAACAACTGCTGAGATTTTTGGGACATTCTACATATGTCCCAGCAACACACACGCACTGACACACACCCAACAGAAAATGTGCCTGTTTGATTGCTGGTCTCTATGTGGTTGTCTCTCAGGAAGATCAAGCTGCCAGTGTCCATTTGTGGAGATGAAAATAGAAACTACACCTGTTTCAACGCGGGGAACTGCACTGAGAGAGATCTATCCTGTGACTGTCTACCTGGCTTCACAGGACACCGGTAAGAGAAACAATAAAGTAGAGAAAAGAGATGGACTCAGCAGAAGATAGACTGGGAAGAAATAATATACAAAGAAAAATGTATAGATACAGAAAGCCCTCCAGAATAATTGTCCCTGTTGGTAAAGATGTGCAAAAAAGTATAGGAAAAATTTTGTTTCTCATCTTCATGTCACACTTGAATTAAAATAACCTGGAAATTTATATTTTTCACAGAAACAGGTGTCAAGATTGGCATCCCTAGACATTTTTACAGGAATAATG
Source organism: Novumbra hubbsi (assembly GCA_016801125.1). Lineage (NCBI taxonomy): Eukaryota > Metazoa > Chordata > Actinopteri > Esociformes > Umbridae > Novumbra > Novumbra hubbsi. The sequence goes on from JACXGK010000315.1 coordinate 12,735, forward strand.
TTCGGTAGACATTGATTTTTGTTATTTCATTTGAGTTTTTTACACATCTTAAATGGCCATACATAACTTTCTTTTTCACTGAGTATAAATATGAGGTGACAAACATGCCAAACTTCCTGATTTATATACAGTTGTGGTCAAAAGTTTCCAATAATTACTACAACTCTAATTGTTCTGTTATGGAATCATTGGAGCACTTACTTCTTTGTCACAAAAACCGTCATGAGATGTGGTTCTTTTATGACTTTATTATTGGTCTTCTGAAAATATAAAAAAAAGAAAAAAACATGTACATTTGGTGTCAATGTGGTGGAACACTATTTACAAAAAATCTAAGAATAGATTTGATACAGTTTTTTTATGAATCTTGAAATACTGTGTTTTTGTGGTCGAGATTTGGAAGGCTTCTATTTCTACAGAAATACACATCATTCTTTGCAGCAGACTGTCCCCTACAACATGGGAAAAAACGTAAGCTTCTATTTTTAACCAGTCCGCTTTTAAAAAGCTTGTGACATTCCGCTCTGGTCTGATGATACTGAAATTGAACTATTTGGCTTATTATAAACGCTACATTTGCCAAAAACAATGTTCCATCTGAGTAATACCATCCCTGCTGTGAAGCTAGGTGGTGGGAGTATCAGGCTATGGATGCTTCTCAGCGGCAGGGACTGAGAGAATCGGGATTAAAGGAAGGAAGAACAGAGCAAAATACAGAGAGAAAACTAGTCTAAGACCGGGGCATAGATTTCTCAGCACGACGACAACCCAAAACACACAGCCAAGACAACTATGGTGGCTTCGTCAAATATCTTTGAATGTACTTGAGTGGCCCAGACAAAGCCCAACTCCTTTAAATATCTGTGGTGAGACCTGAAGGTCGCAGTTCATCATTCTTCATGAACGTGAAGGGGACTGAAGACTTTCCGAAGTCACGGTGTAAAATCAAGCTGATAAATAACAAAGATTTGTATTAGCCTATTTTGCGCATCTTTACCAAGGGGGGTCATTACTTATGTTGACTTTTTTGTAAAATGTATTTCAATATTTGATTTATCCATTTCTCTCTCTGTGTAGCTGTGAACAGGAGGTGGATGAATGCAAGTCCAACCCCTGCCTGAATGGGGGCTACTGCCGAAACCTCATTAACAAGTACCAATGCGTGTGTGAAATGAGCTTTGCTGGGGACAATTGCCAGATAGACGTAAGCGACATTTACTTTTACGTGGCAATCCTGCTCTGGCAGCATCTCTTCCAGCTGCTCTCCTACCTCATCCTGCGCCTCGATGACGATCCTGAGATTGACTGGGGAGTGCAGGATGACTGAATTTGCGTGGATTCATTTGTGTGTGTGTTTACGGTGGTGGCTGTTTTGGCTTAATTGCCTGACGAATGAAAAACAGGTCTATTCTAAATAGTGTGAGGATCGTTACAGTTGTGTGTCTGTGTCTTGCGGTACCACTGAGTTTACCAGAGGACTTTCTAAACCGAGTGGGTAAATCCAACCGTGACAGCTTACCACTACGTACTTGAATTAGCTTAGACACTGCCCGGGGCAAGACTGAATGTCTCTGAGTGTTCAGAAGTGTGTGTGTGTGTTTGTGTGTATACCTGTGTATGTAATCTTACAGCTTAGTTACTGCTTTGTTTCAGATTCAGAGGAGCAACATGGTCTCATAAACCAGAGATGGAGTAATGTATACAGACATCTGGGACACTCAAATAGTGGATGTGCAGAAGCAGACTGACGATAAGGCTCTAATAGTTTTCAGTTCAAATCAATGGAGACATTTTAAGCCTTTCACAATCCTTAATATTTATATCAACCCAGGGGGTACGGCAACTCACAACCACTAGGAATACAAAAACCAGTGTTTCCTACAGGAATCTGTAGTGGGGACACATACTGTACTTGGCGGCAGGCAAGCCTATTTCTTTGCATTGTATTTACAGCAATAAACTATTTTTCTAAAAACATTTTTTTATATCGTACAAAAATATTACTGACAAACACGAAAGATGTTTCCCATGGTAATGGTTTTGGCACCTCCCTACCCACCTACTAGTGCCACTCGCTAGCTTGAATTGAAACTGTTGGGCTTTGCTAGTGGTGTCAGATTCATTCAAACCAAAACCACCATGCATTTGAACAAAATGTAAATACCCAAGAAACAATCCAAAGGTTAAAGATTACCCTGCAAATCAAATGTATCATTCAATGCGCTATTTTGGTAGGTTGCAACGTATTTTTTTGCGATAGCATGTCCGTTGAACGGTTCTTCACTTAGTGGAATGCGTTATTCTTGGAGAATACAGCAGTAATCTCAACTGTTGGTGCTAGCTAGTTAGCCACATTGGATTGGGTGTTGTATTTACTACATTCCTAATTCGGTCTGTTAGGCTTACTTGTGCCGATCAATAACATTCGTAACGTTAGCGTGGAACCAATAAGCACTTATGTTTGTCCTTAGTAGTACTTACGGATGTATGATGGATTGTGAGCACCGTCACACATCTACCCTAGGTAGACCGACCAACCAAAATATCAGAATTTCAACACAACACTCAATTGAATAAGTACTGCAATCTCGCACTTCAACCAAAATATAACATTGTTTTGCTATGGGCCAATGAGTAGTGGCTATAGTATGGCTGGTTAGGAAACACTGACCAAACCCTTAACTATACCTAACATTAACCCTAATACTTAATACTTATTCTAGCAACTTTTTTATTTCCCCAGATCCTAGTAATAGGCTACATGCTACTCAGGAAACAAACATTCTGCAAATATGTTACATATCTTTAGCCTTATGTATTGTGAGCTTAAGTAATATAAATAAAGTGTCCCGGATTGATGTTTACTATGTTACTTTTAGCACTGAGACCAGGTTGAAGTTAGCTACATTTAATCCTTAACTGCAGTGGGAGGAATCCGACATACAGTATTTTTCGTAATCTTAAACAAATCTAATTTGAAGGTAAAGTATACACCTTACACATCATTATAGGCTACATTTGAAATGTTGGAATGTATTGCATTTTAAGTTTGAATCCCAATATTACACTTTCTTTACACACAAAAACTGAAGTGTTGACTTACAGAGCTGTACTCTTGACTATTCTGTGATGCTCAGTGGGCCAATATTACCTTCAAGTGATTGCCTAGCAACTGGTTACCATGTGCCCCCAAAATGAAACAATCTTTATAACTAGATCAGGAAAAACAACCCTCAATTGGAGTGGTGTGCAACTGGTGTATGGAGAGAGAGGCTGAAAAACAGGTACAGACGTTTTCAGTATTCTTCTTGTAGTTTTGTCTAATACTACATTTGTTCTGTGATTTGATTTTACCCACTGCTGTAACAGGTTAAATTATATCTTCTCTTTCGAAAAGAGCACAAAGCTGTTTATGTGCCTTAAAAAAACAAATTTTCTATGGGCAACAGATTTTTGTAAAAACATGTGATTTTTTTAATATGCGTTTTGTTGAATGTAACAATATGAATATATTTTGGGCGATGTTGCGAAATGAACACAAATCAGGTTGCATTATATTGCACATTAGACTAAACTGTAGGGAAATTATAATAAATGGTATATTTATGTGGTTATATAAACAAAGTGGATAGGACACTGGATTTGCTGTTGCACAGGCTAGTATTTGTACTGTTTATGCAGTTTCCGAAAGGAATGTTATTTCTTATTGAATTTTCTTTTATTTTCTAAGACTAATCTAGTCTCTGAAAGCTAAAAGTCACACTATCGGGTCAGCCTCATGTTCTGGTATTGTGTATATCTTGGGGATAATGGTATTGTAATGTTTTTTTATGTGGTGTAGCTAGAGGAATGTCTTTATAGGCCGTTGAAGGCAGTGAATCACTGGTAATATTTATATATTTTTAACAAATCAAAACTAGTCACAAATTCTATATTGTTGTTCATACACATCTGTCAGTTTCTGTGTCCATTTATCTGTCTTTATTTCTGTCAGTATGTTTTCATTCTGAGTTTTGTCATATTATTATTATTTTAACCACTGTATGTTTTCAAATAAAATTGTCCTGTCTTTCCATACTTTATTTGGCCACCTCGTCCTTCATCACTACCTTCATCCAATATCAAGCATAAGAAAGTAGGCTGTGGGCAAAGTATGATAATACAGTAGTACAGTAGAAAGTCAAACACCAAAGCGTCAGCTATACTCACAGTACTGGCCTCTGAAACAAAATCTTAATATATTTGCAATGACATTCCCCAACATCGAAAGTAAAAATGGAGTGTGTGTGTGTGTGATGTTTGTATGTGTGTGTATCTGTACAATACTGTGCCAAGGACTGAAAGTCAAACTAAAGCCATTTATTTATATAGTGTGTTTTATGTATATTTTATGTGTATTTGTATATTTGTTTCCTACAAATAAACACTTACTACCCAAATAAATGGCTCTAGTTTGACTTTCAGGTGCCTAAGACCTTTGCACAGTCCCTGTATATGACCTGTTTGGGTTTGCTAGTCAACTGATCTGTATGGCACTGCTGTGTGACATCTAAACACTGCTACCTAATCTCTCTTAACAGGATACACGGAAAGCCTCTTGATAACTTCAAACACATTGTACATATACACCTTACCTGTCCATTTAAGTGTAGTACACAGACGTGCGTGCTTGGCTGCATGCAATTTGGCTTAGGCCAGAGGAACAGAGAGAAAAACAGGAGACAAATAGTCTAACATATCTTCTACTCTGTGACTTTATGGATGTGCCCATCTAATAACTGAAACGCATGCTTCCAAAGAAGGGCATTCTGGGGCTTCACCGTGTTTATCGATTTACAATTGTGTTTCATCACCGTGACAGTAAACATTGTGGTTCCACATGACATCACCCAAAGGCAACATATATAGGGAATGGTTTGTTTGATTTGTCAGAGGACATGCCATCTAAACATACATATTGATATCTTTCAGATACATTCGGCATAGCCCAATATGGGTTTCCAATGTCTCCAAGAGAAGGGAGTGGCCAACAGTGTAAAATGCAGCACTAATATCAAGATCACCAGGAAGAATGGCCATTAGAAAGCCATTCACAAGTGCAGTCTTAGTGCTATGGTAGGGTATCCAAACTGGACTGGAGCATTTCATTAATGTTATTTGTCTACAGAAGACATTAAGTTTTTGGGAAACAGATTCTTCTGTTTTTCTATTTTGTATTTTTTTAGAAGAGGTTTTATTTCCACTATTTTGAGTGAGTTACAGTAATCATCTGGAGGATAGAGAGCAATTACTTATGTTCAACATCGGCTGACCTAGCACAGGAAGTAGCTCCTTAAGTAGTTTTATTGGACTCAAGTCTTGTTGACAATTTGTGGGTTTAGAACTCATTCCTAATTCAGTTAACGAATAAAAAGCCTGCTCATTAATCCTGCTGTGTTATCTCTAGCATAATATTTTTCTTTCTGAATTTGGGCACGTTCATTTAGGCACTTCAAAAAGCTTTGATATAAAAACATGGAGAACTCGAAGAAGAGGTGTTTTTAAGAAATGAATAATAACTTTTGTTGGCAGGACTATGGCAAGGCACTTTTAAAAGCATGGTACAGAATCAGCTTTATTACCAAGTGCGTTTACACATACAACAAATTTGCTTTGGTGCTATGGTGCAAGACAGAAAACACAGTCAGTGGTTTAAGGTAAAAAACAGAAATGGCACAGTAAATATACAATGTGCAAACATTTACTGATAAGTATTAATCAATTACAGTGTGCTGTCAATCATGTGTGGTTTGCCACAGGCATTTGCCTTTCCTCATGTGGCCTTTCTCTCACTCTACTCTACTTGCCAACTAGCCGGATTTGTTTAATATAAGTGATGCACTTTTGGATTAGAAACTTTGTTAAAACTGAAAAGGTAAAAGTAAATCAATAGGTACAGATTGAACAAAACGACCATCCAACACTATGACTTGGGAAGATGCAATTATGCCTTACACTATGTAACAGTGTGAAGAGATGCTTTTCCTCTTTATTTCAGTCGAACGAACGATAGAGTATTACAGGTCAAGGCGAAGTGCACATGATGAATAGCAATGCTACTAAGATTATCCGACATTGTTTTAGGTAATGGGCAGTGTGTTAGTAAGAATTGTAAAATATAAGCATACTTTAATTGTAAGTCTAGCCGTTTAGCATTTTAGCAGCATCCTTCCACGACTTTCAGTGGAAATTTGCATCCTCTAAATTCATAGTACTTATTCATCTTTTTAATTTTAAGTACTTTATCTCTGGGCCTCCATTGATTGAACGTTCTCCTCATGCGGGTCTATGAAATGACCCTACATGGTCATATTGGCCTTGTCTTGCTCTCCTAGTTGGGAATGTTGACGGACATAAATAAAACCTGCCAAGTAAACAGACACACCAATAGTGTAGGGTAAATGCCTGTAAATTCTGTTCACCTATAGCTTTTTGTTTGAGCAAGCATTTAGCTATTGCGCTTGTTTGTTACTTTACTTATATAAATGTTTTTCCCATTTTGTTTTCACCTCTACACACACGGCACACATCAGCCTGTCAGACTTTCACGATGCAGGGATGTGCTTTGTTTGTGCGCATTAGGGAAAGACTGAGTGTGTGTAGCCACGTGTCACGGTTTTCTGTTTTATCCCGTTTTCCTCTGTTGCCTGGTGCTCCTCCAGGCTCCGGTATGCCACCCCACTCATTGCACCCCGTCTGCCCGTTACACACACCTGTCTCCCATCCCCTCACCACTCTATTTATGCCCAGTCCTTCCTCTCAGTACTTGCCAGATCAACGCCTCTCCTAGTCAGATTTGTGCCCATCGCCTGTGTAAGACGCATGCCTTTTTGGCACTCGCAATCGAAATATACATTTTTTGTGCCAGTTCTCTGCTAGTTGCAGTCCCCGTTTGTTTCAGCCGCAGCTTGTGTTTTTCTTTTCCATACCCGACCTTCCCGTTCCCTACGTTTGGGTCCACCTGCCTGACAACGGCCAGCCCCGAGCCTGACAGCCACGCACCTCTTTGAGTGAATGTGGGTTCCATGATTTAGGTACTGAACCTCTCACTTGGTTCCTTGGGTCTGGGTACTCTGTTATATTCCCACGAATGGTCAAAACCTCTTACTACAACAAACCGATTATTGTTCAGGCAACATTAATAGACATTAGTATAGCTTTGTTTTGGGGTTTGTAGTACTGTGTCTTTGAACTGTTGCAAATTGTCATAGCACCACAATGCTTTTTGTCTTTGTGAAATTAATGTTGACTTTGTTTGACTGCTCACATCTCCCAGGAGCTCCTCCGTATGAAACAAAACACACATTTCTGTGATTCAATTAACCAAACTGTGGTTTCACGTTCATATTTAGTTTCTAAGGGAATTGCGGGTGATGGTCGGCTTTGGTGTGAATTACGATTTTGTTTACACTGTGTATTTGTGTCTGGGGTTGGTTGAAGGAACCTTTTATATTTGTGATTCTGGGTTCTGGACAGATCCGTCATGACGCTGACAAATTATTTGAAACCAGTGCCTTGCGTAACCATGCTTGTGTATGTTTGCGTGTGTATGCGTGCGTGTGTATGCGTGCGTGCGTGTGTATGCGTGCGTGTGTATGCGTGCGTGTCTGTGTGTGTGTGCGCTGCCCTCCTTCCCTCCCTGGTTTTATTTGTTTATTTTATCAACAATATATGTCATCCTGACAATAGTCACTTTTTAATTTAATGTATTTTTTTTTTGCACCTTTTAAATGAATGTTTCCCAACTCCAGTACCTTAAGTACCAACAGTACACATTTTGAAGCCTAGGACTGTCAACTAATCATTAAGCTCTCTGTCTTAAGTGAAACTGTCTTACTGATGTGTATTTGCTTTACCGTATTTACTGCAATTGTACTCACCAACCCCTTCCCTCTTCCTCTCTGTTCCTCTCCAGTTGACTTCTGAAGGTCAAATCTCTAACCTGTTGCTGTCGGTCAGTCTAGTGTCTGTGGTGCTGCTGCTAGCTTTGGTCAGTACCTCTGTGGGCCTTCTGGTGGCGCTGAACCGAAGAGCCACTCACGGCACCTATAGCCCCAGCCGACAGGAGAAAGAGGGATCCCGTGTTGAGATGTGGAACATAGCTCATCCGCCACCTGTGGAGAGACTCATATAGAAGATTGGACACTCCCTGGGCTGGGCTTGATCCCATGATCAGTGGATAGAGATCTTCTGAAGAAAAAAAACACTTGCTATCAGCTACTGTTACTTTTGTATGGCTTGTAACCTATTATTTCCCTCAGCCTCCATTATGAATATCTTTAACTTGGATATTTGACGTTCAATTTGACACATTTTGTACAATTATACATCATTGATATAGCAGAGAACTGAACAGGAACTAGACTGGAAAGCAGAGAACCTGTGCACACACACGTAAATTTAATTGAGCTGGCACAGCCATTGTTTGGCAGAGAAGTTAGACTTGAAAGCTTCCAATTCTGACAAAATGAAAATGGTTACAGACTTCATCAAAAAAGTAAATTAATATGTTAGATATTCCCATTTTGCAAATAAATAATTTAAATAATTATATAAACTCATAATGTATAATATACACTATATTGCCAAAAGGATGTAGACATACCTATTGCTTAAAGGTGCATATAATGCATGCAACGTGGCCATGAAATCTCCACTGACAAACACTAGCAGCATAATGGGTCATGCTGATGAGCTCAGTGACTTTCAATGTGGCCCTGTCACAAGATGCCACATGTCAGTTAGTGAAATTGCTGCCCTGCTAGGTCTCCCCAGTCAACAGTAAGTGCTATAATTGTGAAGTGGAAACATCTAGGAACCCAGCAATTAAATAGTAGACCATGGAAACTCATCAAGTGGGGCAGCCGATTGCTGAAGCGCGTAGCTTGTTAAAACTGGCTATCGTCTGTGCATCACTCACCACAGAGTTCCAAAATCCCTCTGCAAGCAACACCAGCACAAGAGGGGAGCTTCACAAAATGAGTTTCCATGACCAATCATATCAACATGGCATTATCTTGCTGAAATAAGCAAAGCCTGAAAAGTACATTGTCAGGATGGCAGCATATGTTGCCCCAAAATCTGTATATATTGTTCAGCATTACTGGTTTGCATGTCACCCATGCCATGTGAACTAATGCATCCCCATACCATAGAGGATGCTGGCTTTTGAACTGTGCGCTGTTATCAAGCTCGGTGGCTTGACCTTATTGTGCCGTTCTCTTCAAGACTTTAGGCTATCTGTTACAGAGGACTGATATCCTGGATGAATGGCCCCACCTTTCCTGTCCACTGGTGTTTGTTAGGTACCATTTTAAACCTTTGAAGGCAGGAGAACAACAGACATCCTGGGATGCGGATAGTCAACATCAGGAGCCTGTAAAACCTCAGTAAATGTGGTGGTTACGACCTCTTTGATTAGCAGCTTCAGCAGCTATCCTGGTGGTTTGTGAGAAGATGGAAAATCCAGGAGATGGAAAATCCTGCTGTTTCTGAGAAGCTCTGCTCTTACACAAGGCAAAATCCAACATGCAGAAGTCCAGGTTTTCACATTTCTGAGCCATCTGCATTCCAAATTCATCAAGTATCTCATAGTGCAGGCATTGGTAGGAATCTTGTGTGCTCTGGCCCCTCCCCGCTCGAAGTCATCCCGCCTTTGCGTCACGTGATTCCTGGCATCCTGACTATCTGGACTGCTTCATTATACGTTCGTTTGAATCTCCTTCTTATGACTGGCCTTGAGATTGGCCAGCGTTTCCAATGTATTACAACACCTGTAACTAAGCAAACCATTGCTTTTCTGTTACCTTTACCTAGGCTACTCTGACATCAGATCGATACATATTATGGGTCGCTTACTAAAAGTACAAGGTAGCTAGTTTCGTGGTTATGAAAAGTTTTTTTTAGGAGAGATACCATTCAGCAAATTTGTAACATTTGCCATTAGTTCAATATCTCTCATGATAGTTCTGTACTGTATCAGTAGATGGATAGAGAGGGCTCCCAGTCTAAATAGGGTATTTCTGCTAGATAAATAAGTATTTTGCGTAATATACTTTTTGCCAATGTCTATAAGACATATAGTGCAAATTATGTTGTTAATTTGTATATATCGTTCATTGTGTACCTATACAGGGCTTTCCATAACATTTTATATTGATCAGAAATGTTGGATGATGTTGTACAAATCTTGTGTTGCAGAAGGCGGTGCTATGATTTTATTTATCTTTCAGTCTTTTGAGAATTTGGTGGCTGAATAAAATAAATGTACAATCTATGTGATGGAGTATGTATTTTGCATGTTTTTCCCAAGTCCATTCGGTTACTCTATACCAGGGGTGGGCATATTTTGATTCGGGGGCCACATCAGGATTTTGAAATGAAATGGAGGGCCACATTTGTTTTTGTAATTTGTTATTCATAATTGATTTGGAGGCCAGAAAAGGGCCTTCCGTGGGCCGGATGGGACAGCCTCGCGGGCCGCATTTGGCCCTTGGGCCGTAGTTTGCCCACCCCTGCTCTATACACTAGTCTCAACAGTGCCTCAAAGTCACCATTATTTCATAATCAATATAATATGAAAATATTGACTTGAATAGATCAAACCATCAATGTTAAATTGCCTATCTTAAAGGATTACAACATCCCATTCTATATTCTGTCAAAGGAAGTGCAAATCAAATGATGCTTGTTTTTTTTCTGACTCTGAATAAAACATGACTAGGCAAGTATAGCTGCAAAAATATCCTAACCTAGGCAAATACATTTATTTTCTTTTTTATGACATAGCACAGGACTGTTATTAAATATATTTGTTGTTGGAAGTGCACCTACCCAAGCTATAACTGCCTAGAAAACTGCTGACCAAACAGGAACCCCTCTGAGTCTGACAGTAAACCAACATAATAAAATACCCAGGATCATATGGTTCATGTTTGGTGAGGTTGCTGGCCACAGTTACAGGAAAATGTTTCAGGGAAATGTTGTGCTTTTACAAACATTATACAAATCAACTACTATATATTGATGGGGGGGTCCCCACACAGGCATTAAATTGGATCTTTCCAGACAAGAAGAAAAATCCTTTATTATAATTACAGCACTATTAAATGGGCATAGCACACTGTCACTTGAGCATGTGATACCAACTCATCTGTGGGGAGTGGGGAGCTAACGGACCGACACCACAACAGAGGATGTATTCAAAGACAGCAGTACCAACATACATGTCTCCACTAGACAGGTCAAACCCCACATCATTATACAGTGCTGCTCGAAGGTGTGTCTACCCTACAGGGATGGTCATTGTTTATAAAATCCTTTTCTGAATCTCAATTTGTCATTACAAAATACAGGACACAAAATGATGTATTTCCAATGTTTACGTAACAAAGTGGTTTATTTAACAAACATCTTTTCATGTGTGCAAATATATGAGAACCACTTCTATTGATTGCTTGTGGCACCTCTATAAGTTAGCATAGCCAGTTCAGACAGGAAACCCAATTGGTAATTGGTCTGCAATGTATCAGCTGACGCCTGGCATCGCTCCTATCACTGAATCATATTTCATACGGTTTATTTAACCGTCAGGTTACTCACTCAGTCTGATGTGCGCTGGTCTTGCTAGAATGTGGGTTAGAACCCACCCACCACACCTGCCATCACTTGTTTGGTTCTGTGTTTTTTCTCTAGATTTTCTCAAAGGCTTTAGTTACTGTCATGTTGGAAGGCTCATTTTCTGCCCATCTTCAACTCGTAGACTGATGGCCGGATGTTCTGTTCAAGAATCTCCTGTTATGCCTCAGAATTCACAGTTCTCTCGTTGATATGCATTTCACCAGATTCAGAGTAGGGGTGGGTGGGGGTGGGTAAAGATCTGGTGGTGGGAAAAGCACTTCCACCAGCATGTTTAACCGTTGCCTTAAGCCTCTTTTGGATCTGTCCAGAGAGGTTTGCAAATTGCCATATGTAATGTTTGGTTTGGCATATAAAGTACCTAATGTGGCTATTACTAGTCTTTTGATGACGTCCTCTGACATCTCCTGTCCTCCTGCCATGGTGAATTTAGCTTTCCGCTGTATTGGTAGCACCACATTGACAGGGTTTCTTGTCTTTATTCATCTGGGTCCTGCCGAAACTCTTTCCTAAAGATCCCACCTGGTACACAATTGCTTACCCACCCAATTCTACTTACATACTTGATTTTACCACATCAACTTGGGGTTTCACTTATTTTTGCGCCTGTGCTAATAATTCCTTCCTTTTTCGAAACATATGTCCTCAAAACTAACATATGGAATTGGTAAAAATAAACCGGTTTCGTCAGATAAAAAGTCTGGTTCTGATTCAATAAACAATTCATGCAACAAAAAAAAAATCTATAATTGCAGAAGAGTTTTACAAATTAGCAAGTAGCACTTTATGTAAAGTATGCATCCCATCAAAAACATTTGAGTCACACAGCAATGATAAGCCATAGTTCACTTGTGAGTAGGGGGGCTGTTCTGATGAGAATAACAGGCAGCACACATAGGTCTTTGCTGCGCCAGACAGGAGCCCAAGACCAGGTACCGATCCATATGTAGCTGCCAGGAAAACCACAGATCCGGAATTAGGTCAGTAAAAATAACATTTGGTATTAAGCTGGAAAAATAAAAAAACAAACCACCTAGTCAGTACCGATCCGGCTTTACACATAAAGAGTCCATCCACACCTCCTACAGAACCGTCTGGTCTGTGTCTGCTTCTGCCAGCTGCAGAGGTGAATGTGCTACGCATTGTAAGGTTTGCAGAACAGGTTTTGCCTGCCCTTGATCAAGGTCCTACATAACACCAGGCCGAAACCCTGACTGACCCCTCCCACCCCAACCACCCACTGTCCCAAAAGCTCAGATCAATCATGACCAAACCAATCCTGCCAAGTTAACAATTTATTTTACTGTGAAGAGGTCTTTTCCAGAAGGACTAAGCTCTTAGTGAAATCCACAATGTCACCAACAGCTATTTCGTATTTGTTGAGCATTACCGAATGTGTGCGCTGGGTGTATAGGCTATGGGCTTGTGATTTATCATATGGTAGCGATGTATCAGGAATTTCCTGCTTTCCTTTTACTTCCCCTTTTCTCCTTTTTGCCATTTCGTCACAATTCTATCCATCCCCTTATGCCCTCGTTGTATTCAGAGGAATTGATGATCGTGGCACACCTTCTTCATAAGCACCAGGACAAGGTCATTCAGCGGTTTTACACATAGTCAAACATGGGCCAATGACGGCACACACTGTCACCTGACAAGCTTCATACACACAAAAGCTGTGGCTAAATGGGGTTAGATCAGGATGTTCACGCTGAAGAGCCCTCCCTGGGAATGGCTACGCAAGGAAACGTGCTAAGCAACGTGCGTCGCCCATGGGACTTCCAAGACACGGTTCTGAGTAGTCATGAGACAATGCAACCAACAAATCTAGTTCATGTATTTAATATTACCAGGCCACGCTCAATGTTCTCCACTGTTGTGTTGGCTGAACGCATGCCGCAACATGGCTTGCATCGACAGCATCAGGAACCATTGATTGTTCTACATCAATCCGATGTAACTAATTATAATTTATACTGTCAATTATTTATTTATAGGCTTAAATTCACCAAATCTAATGTAATGAATGACTTAATATGCAGTACCATGTGAAACCATGGGAAGGCAGTGTGTCTCCATGTTAAAACATGGAGACACCAGCATTGTCTGAGAAAAAGACTGAGAAACGACTAAGGCAGATACATATTCAATAATGCTACTTGCCAAACAACATATTACCTGCTAATAAAGGTCAGGTATGCTGTTGAATAAATAAAGGTCAGGTATACATTTCCGGCTTCTCGTAACCATATAAGGGGGTCCTGGATTTTTCTTCCAATCCAGAATGGTTGGTTCTCATTTAAATCATTAGGATACGTGAAGTGCATGTTGGTTGATCCTACTACACACACCTGCACTCAATGATTAGAAAACAGTTCTCAGGACAATGACTGAAATTGTAATGGTCTTTCTGCATTCAAACAATAGAGCACAATATTATAGTAGATTCACACAAGAAACTAATGTTACCCCGTATAAAAACTCTAAACTTTAATGTATGCTGTACTTTAGTTTAATCTGCTGCCAGCATGGGAGTAAAACTACAAGTAAAATAGACTCTGTGTTGTCATGAAAAGCACTTGAACTGAATAAAACATCCTTCCTATATTGGCAATGCAATAGATCTACTATTGCTATCCTGACATACTGTATGCTACTGCAATTTAGGTTAAAGGCTCATATATATTGTCGTTGCATGTGCTCTATAAATGAAAAATATGTATAGGTGTTTTTTGATCATTTCATCAGGCCAATTCACTCACTATGTTACTCTGTCAGTTATTTTCTGGGAGGCTTCTAGCTTTAGAGATTGCGAATGGTGTTACAGAACTTAAATGATCACTTAAGACACAATACACAGTTTGTATAGTCAATGGTGGAACACTTTGTGGGACTTTTAAATGTCCAGATACATGATTGCCTAATACATGATTATTTATTTTTTTAACTTTTTTTTTATTCTGAATGACCAAAACGTTATATTCAGTTATATTCAGTGCAGGATGCACAATGCAGAGTCTGTTGTCAATGGATTTTCAGCAAAGGAACAGTGAAGGAATAGAATCTGATTGGTGGATGAACTCTGTGTTTTATTCAATTGAACAGCATAATATCTTAACCTACATGTTAGGCTACTTTAAGCTCTTGTATAAGGAGCCAAAAACCCAAAGTTTGTTCCATTTCTGCTTTGACAAAGTAACTAATCCAAATAACAGTCAGGATGTCAGAAACAAAATCATCCTCAAATGTAAACATTTCCCTGGTTACAAGTCTCTGTGGTACTGGGATACCCTTGGTTTTACTATACATGGGGACAGCAAAAGTTTTCTTAAAGTAGATTAAACCTAACAATGGTAAAGGTCAAGGTTAGTTGATTGGAGGGAAAATAGCTTTCTGTGTTAGTTTTGGTTTTCACGTCGCCACAATGATAAAAAGACAATGTGTATATGTGTTCTTGACTGCATATTAGCTGCAATGGCTCGGGCTAACTCAGGTGCTGCGTGAGTTTGACAGACTCCTTTCCGAGGAAAACTTGGAGTTCCGCCTCTCACCCTGCCGTCCAACAAACACAACCGCATGCACAGACACAGCACAGACACAGCACAGACACGCACACGCTCCCTTTGTGTTGTCGTTTCTCCACACTGAGAACGCTAGCCATGGCTTTTGTTTGACAGGGATGAATACCAACTCATACAATGCCACTGAATTCAGTACCACGGCACACTTTACCCCGGTTACTCACATACCCCCCCAAACCTGGAGAAATGCATGTGTGACCTAGGAGACAGCAATAGGAATCACACACAAAGACACAGGGGGCGTCGTTATAGATCGGAATGATCCCCAAACGACATAGCTAGAGAGCTGAAGATGGGAACCCGGAGCCTTGTGTCCTCCTCGTCTCCTTTCCTCCCTCTCCCTCAGTCACTTTTCATTTCTCTCCTCTACAGAAGCTGAATAAAAGGTAAGCCAATTAAAATAGCATGTTGATGGATACACTAAAGAAAGACATACCTCCATGACACTCTCTCCTCCCTTAGTGACAGATCTGGTACATTCACAAGAGTATAAAGCTTTTTCTGCCTCCCAGCATTACAAAATGTTGATGTATGGTGGAAATATTATTATGAACTGGGTAGTCTGGACATTTGTTCAGGACCGTGGTTGTAAACAATTTATGATAGCAATATGCCACGTTAGGTATTTGCAGCATATGGCCAATATGTCATGGCTAGGGCCTGTATCCAGGCACTCTGCATTTTGTTGTGCCTAATGTCTTATTGATTAAATATGCAAGTAGATATACATGTATAAACATGGATGAATATATACGGTAATATCAATTGAAATGATGAAGCTTTGTCATATGCAAACTGTATTTGTGAGGCTTTCTTTGGGGGTATTCCCAAAAGGGATTCCAAACTTAAAGGAGAATTTTACCATAGCTCACCTACCTGTGTAAAACAAATGTACTAATTAGGGTTCCTCCGTCAGGAGGAAACCTATTGTTAATGTTAGCAATGGAACATTTGTGTCATAAAAATAAAGCTTAAAGCAATCTAGAACAAGCAATTTCAATTTTGTGCTGGATTCTAGAAATTGAGTCTGTATTTATCTGTTTATAAAACAATTTGTCAATCGGAATAAAAAAGCTGATTATATTTAATCTTTCAGTCATATAAATACTGATTAGAAAAAAAAGATGAACTTCATAAAACAAGAGTTATTTTTGGAACATCAATGTTGATCAAACCCATGTGGTGTTCTGTGCCTAGCTACTAATTACAAGCAAGTCATTGTAAAAGCGTTTGCTTGTGCTTCGTTTGCCTGGTGGAGATGCGCTATTGGTATAGATGTGCCTACATAGTTCAACCCTACGTGGCAACAACAGATCTCATGAGTAACACATTCTGGATAATACTGACATGTTTATGCAACTTATACAACATGAACACACACTTAACAGTAGTAAGAATGTGTAGTAATAATTTGTTTCAATAAACTGTTTCACTGTTGGCCTAGCGGATTACACAAACCCTACACATGTCTATTCTGCAACAACAGTTCACAAAAACAACAACATTAACACACAAATACCAATAGAACTAAGTGAATTCATGCTTTCTCATCTTTCCAAATCTGGTCTTTACTTTTTGAAGGACACTCCCCTTTGTTCTCCTAAATCTTTAAGTGAGTAGCCAGAATAAGCTAAGTGTCACGGTTGTAGTGTGCGGCAGAACCAAAAGCGGACATTGTATAAACAAAAGGTGATTTAATCCAATGAAACAAAACAAATACAAACTAACACGAACTGTGAACGGAAAATGAAAGGTATGCAACCAACATAAAACGAAGTACAAATTACGTGTAGAGTATTCACATGAATCTTGAATTAAATGAAAGCCAAACCGTGACGTCGTGACAAACACAAACAATAAACCACACCGGGTGTTGTGCAAAACGAACCTAAGTAGGCTCCCCAATCAGAGTCAACTGAATGCAGCTGCTCTGACTGGGGAGCCCACAATGGCATGGAGATGGCTAGAGGCCTCTCCATGTGCCATGCCCTGAATGGGAGCCCCAAAGCACAGAGATGGCTAGGGGCCCGCATCCAGGACATGACACTAAGTAACTGAATTTACATTTAAGAGGTTTAAAGACCAATAAAATCAGTAGCCATATAAAAAAAAAGTATGCATTGTATAGTTAAGAATTGTTAGACACAGATCTCAGTAGTTACTTAGTTACTTACTCAGTAGGTGGTGCTTCCTGCTCTGACCCAGTTTTGCCTGAATTTGATGTGGTTTATTTTAATTTAATCTACTCGTTACTTAGTTTTTATCTTAGGCTCACAAAACAACTTTTACAATTGGTATCACACGGAGGCTTATAATGAAAAAACATGACTACGTTTAATTTTCAGATCTCGCTCTCTCCTCAATACACGTTCTGACGTACTAGAGGGCATGTTTTGGCGTGGCGAAACCCATTCCCGCGCTCCTCCTGGACATTTAGGTGTGAAACAAATCTCACTGATCTATAAATCTCTCAAAAGTGATACAAAACCATCTAACGGTCCCCCAGGGTAAAATGCCGCCTTTACCCTGATGCGGGGAAAGAAATGCATACATGTTTTAATGTTTACCTACAGAGCCGGCCATGTGTCTCTCTTCCACCCATGTTCTATCAGTCTATTGCTCTCCGACCCAACAGCAGGTCTGGTCGACATATCCCTGGAGATACTGCCTTCCATCGGCAGTACGAACCTGGTCCGCCACACACACATCTCTATCTCTCCCTTTCCCTCCCTCCTTACCTCCCAGTGGACACACGGAGCTGCCAGTCATTCCAGCAGTAGCTATTTTCTCCTGTGGTGGTCAGGGAATATATCTGCAGGATCCTCCACTATTCATGTTAAATACTGTATGTTGTACTGCACTGACTTTGCTGATAGCCACTTCATTGATGAATGTGTACCTTTTATTAGTGGGTTATGAGGTTGTCCCACCTAGCTATCTGGAGATGAATATAGTAAGTGTTGATAGCTTTGGATAAGATGACAAAAACGTAAAACTGTAGCATTGTATAATCGGTTGCTATATTTAACTTTCTGCTATATGGTCCACAACAGTACACTGCTATAGGACTGACCACAACGAGTATGGAACAATGTGTCTGATAGGTAATATGAGGGTTATTAGTTTACTATAGGTGATGATCAATAATATTGCTTCATTTTACAACATTGTCCAACTAGAAGTCATCTGTTCAAACAATTTACAACCAACCAAACAAACAACCAAAAATATAAGTGTAATTTGTTAAATGCTTTTAGAATTTGAGATTTTCTAAACTTTATATACATGACACATAATCAACTAAATCTAAACATAGAACATGAAAATTAAGTTCAATCAATCATTACACGATGGCCCAGTAAATAGTAACTACATATCCTAACATAGTTAACCCTGCTTTATTTGTCTGTGCCATTTGTTGATATTATGATTATAGCACCATAAAAGAAAAGTGAACATATTATCAAAGCATAGACTGTTTTCTTTTTTTCCATCTAATGATTTTACCAAAAATGACTAATGCAATACAAAGCGCATGAATATCCAGAGAAAAGGCTTTTTACATATTAAATTATACGTTTGTATGAAGTGCTGTACAGCTCTAGAACAAATTAAGAGACCACTGCGCCTTTTTCTTTCCTTTCCAAAAAAGTTGAAAAGGAAGCTTCAAATCACATAAAAAGCTACTTTACTGAGCAGAACAGTAGGTACCCTACATTAGGAATGGGAGGGCTATGAGACCAGAATCAGTAGAACAGAATGCTTGGGTTTAGGCATAATCTGA
This sequence comes from Novumbra hubbsi, assembly GCA_016801125.1. Classification (NCBI taxonomy): domain Eukaryota; kingdom Metazoa; phylum Chordata; class Actinopteri; order Esociformes; family Umbridae; genus Novumbra; species Novumbra hubbsi. Next base: position 31,776 of record JACXGK010000315.1, read on the forward strand.
AAGTAGGGAGTAGAAGTTAGGAGAGATACAAATTAAGGTATATGCTTCAGAGCTTTGTTTTCCCTGCGCATACAAAGATTTGCCTTCATAACAGGTTTCTTCAGATTACCGGATACAACATTACATTAACACAACACTGGGGGTTCCAACATACAGCATGTTAATGATGAGCATCTTCTTGAACAGAAAAGTTATATTGGGTAGAAGATACATTGGTGTTTGTAGAAAGCGGCTAGATGTCCAGCATCATGTCAAGATTCTTCAGGGACAAAGTGGAGTAGTCCGCCATGATAGCGAGGTCTTGAAACGTACTGGATGAAATCAGCTCTATTGTGTTGAGCTTCAGGTAGTGGGCCAATGTGCAACCTGAGAGTTCTGCTAAGCACGCAGAAGAGACGAAAACTGAGAAGTAGTTCAGTGTCATTCTGTACAAATGCAATGTGCTCTTGTTGCATGAATGACGTGTGTATTCAAGGTACAAAAAAAGGCTTCTGTTTTTACTTACCACTAAAATCAGCTTGATGCATCGATCCCTACAAAAATATCCAAAATATATAGTGCACATCATTTCGTGTTACTGCACGATAAGTTTGATGTGGTTCCCTGTTGTGTGAACAGTGCAATGATAGGAGAGATTTGAGGATCTGGTGAAATGGCAAGTGAGAGGAACCTCCCGCTCTGTCTTGCTTTTTTCTTATTTTCTTTAGCGTTGTCAGTGGGCCGAGCTGGGGCGGTCGTCAGCAGTGATTGAGCACACCTGGGCCAGGAGATAAAGGCCCTTGTTCCCATTCTTCGGGGTGAATTTTCTCCATGCAGTTTTGGAGTTTGTTTTGTGATTATGATACATTTTGTTATGTGTGGTTCCCGTTGTTGTCACAGCCTGAGAGCAGGGTTGTGGACACTAGCCAATTATGGGTTGGGCCTAGTAGCATTTAAATCGGTTAAGTCACTCCTCAGACCTTGAGTGAGTCATTTCCTAAGGACTGCAGCTTTTGTGGGGTTATGATAACATGGGTGACAATTGTCAGTGTGTCCAAGGGACTACTAGTTCGTCCCCAAGGTGTGGCTAGCCAGTGGACAAAATGATGCTGTTACATTTGTACCTTGAACTAGATCTCTCTGTTGGGCTCAGCCCAGCTGCTCACTCACTGAGACTTTCAAGTACTTGTTTTCCTCACTCACTGAGACTTTACCTCACTAACTGAGACTTTCAAGTACTTGTTTACCTTGTTTCACATGAGCCACAGCTTTGTTGCTGACCATTGACCGTGTGTTCATCAGATCAGTGAATCGTATCTGGTGGGTGCAGTGACTGTGGAGAAAGCAAGACTTTAATAGGAGAACTCTGTGTAAAACAAGGGAGCCTAGAAGTGAGCCTTGCAGTTTAGCAGACCATCCCAATGAAGAACAAGAGTTTGCCAAATGGGGACAGCTCAGTTGTTCTCTGCTTAATCCACTTCCAGACGCATCATTGAAGATGCGTTGCTTCTCTGCCTACGACAGATTCACAGACCTATCGTGAGGTCAGTGTGTTTGTTATTATAGATTGTACGATTGTATTCATGGTTTGTTGCGTCCTTGAGGATTTTTGGTAGATTGATGCAAACTAGTAGGGCAAACTCAGTGAGGTGTCATTTTGTTGGTCTGTGGAGGCATTTCCTCTGCATAGCAGATCTGGACAAGAACGTTCACAGCTTCCAGGGAACATTTGTAGTTACTATTATTCTCTGGACTGTTTTGTGTTTTGGTCTGGGAGCTTGGAATGGGCATAAAGATACATCAACTTCACATACTAGATCAGTGATTGATTAGCCATCCTCAGACAGTCTTGGCATCCCAAGGCCTAGTGAATGCGTGTCTGTTGAAATAAAGCATAAAAACATGTGTTTTGTATGAATATACTATATCGTTTTTGGCATTCATTATTAAGATATAAATACTTGCATTTGCTTTCATCCTAGTATTTCTGTCAGACATCTTTGTTTAACAATGCAACTATTCAACCTTGGGCTGCAGTATTTATAGGAATGGTCCGTACCCCACATGGCTGCTTACATTTTGTATAGGAGGGCAGACCGGAGCTTTTTGTTCTGATTCAAAGCGCTCTCCTTCCCTAAGATGCCCTGCATATCTCTGCGCATACCCTGAACTTTTCCTGGTGATCCATTTTATGTGAAGGTGAACTAATAGGTGCCGGGGCTCAGCCCAATTGAATCCCCGGTGTGTGTGTGTGTGTGTATCATGAAAATATGCAGTTATGCAAATTGTGAAGATCGAAAATTGTTGGTTGAAGTTATCTAAAGGCCAGTATTAGCATACAGTGTCCTAATGATCCCGATGTACAACCTCAGTCCCTCAGAGTTCAACGCACACCATGTGCCTTCACACACACATGCCTGCACACACACACACATTCCCTCCTTCTCTGACAGGTCACACCTTTCACATGTACTCTCAGCTTCAGCCACACACAACCCGAGTAAAGTTTGCAGCGGGGATGCAAACACGCCCTTCCCTCTTCCTAACCTTTCGGGTTGGCTTCCCCCAGAGTCGCAAGTTGTGCTGCGATCGGTTTTGGGGTTCACTAGCAAATCCGCATAATGCAGTGTTGTGATGAAGGCGACGAGATCTAACAGGCTCCGTTTGTTGTTTACCCTTCATCACATCGCACACGCCACAACGTGACACACCTGCCCCCCTCTCTTTCTGAGACACCACGACACACAGGAGTCACTTGATGCTCGTCACACACACACACCCACACACACACGCATGCGCGCGCCATCACACACACACACCAACACGCAAACAGGCCCTCACGGGAAAATAAATCCTAGTTGCGCATACCAGTAGAGGCCAGGAATCTGCGCGGCCCTCTAGGCTAGTCCTGGGGTGCATTATCCCTTGTCGTACACGCACACACACACACCTCCAGCATTGTAATGAGCGTGAGGGTTGTGGGTATAAAGGCGACAGCCTACTCACCAAGGACTGACCCGAGGCTCATGGGCGTGAGCAAGCGCAGTGGGGGAGCATGCTGATCAGAGGAACGCGTCTATTTGGCTTGCTAACTCGCTGAAGGCACAGGCAAACCGCTGATTAGATGCTGGCTGCTGTAGCTTTATTCTTTTCATTTGTTTTTCTCTCCTTTGTTTTCTTTATCCTTGCGGAGACTGCAGTAGATGGGAGCTGTGAGCGTGAGGGGTTTTGCTCCTAATTAACTGAAATACTTTCCCAGTCGAGACCGAAAGAGTGCCATTTCAACTTTTGGAAATGTACTCTGCTTAGTATTAAAAATGATATTGTATCAAAGACACTGCTAGATTTTTTCTTTGAATTATCGAAACACATTTACTCAATGAAAATATGTTGCAGTTCAGACATTTTTACTCTTGGATAGCATGGCGGTTAGCAAACAGTGTGTTTACTGCATAACAAAGCATAGTTAACAAACTGAGCGAACTTCAAACTCCTGGGAATGAAACAAGAGGCAGTGACAACCACACCTCTACTGTATAACATGGTAATTGGTAACCATTAATGGGAAGACATCACGTCTTATACAAGTGTGTTGCATTATAGGGATGAACTTGAACAAAGATCATGTGATTAAAAGTCTTAAAGTTTTTACTGTGGAAAAAAACAAAAAATATTATTCAAAAAGTCTGATGGCCGAAGTCTATGATGCCTTTGACTATTTCGTGACAAATAATACTGTAAGCTCTCTCTGCAAATCTCATACAAAATGATGTCCTATTTAAATGAATGATGTCTTATTCACGATATGTGTTGTTAGTGTATTCTGAAATCTGTTTGTTTTGTGTATTAGAAATCTGTGTCTTCCTAAATCTGTCAACTTCACTTTAACTCCTCCTTCAACTAAAAGTGAACTTTGAATTTCTGACACAACGTTTGGTGCCAATCTATTCCTGCTTCAGTAAACCTGATACATTGCCAACAGCCATTGTGGAGCACGGAAACCAGACTGGCACTCAGGCGAGGGTTAGCCAGGCTGCGCTCACTCGTCTGTGCCCTCCTCTGTGACCCGGTTCTGAGCAATAGAGTCAGGTAGAGGTAACTCTATTGCTTGGCTGGAGATATCTGGCAGACCAGTCCTGGAACAGGCAACCCCAAGCCAATCCTGGTCCAACGGGAAGAACAATGACAAACTTTTTTATTTTTTTATTTACCAATGATATATTCTGGCAACACGTGCTTCCACGGTTGATGTCTCTGGTCAGGACTGGTAGATCGTGGAGGGTTTGGACGAAGGACCGGAGAGGGACACCCTGACACGTCCTTGAGAGAGAGAAAGTAGAGAGAGCACACAATAGCCAGTCTGTGCAGAGCACTAGCAAGCTGTTAATTCCTCTTTTCCATTATCCCGTACAACCACATTCAATGTCTTTTCACTTCAATGGGACAACCCTCAGGATGGGACAAGGACAATAAGTGTATATGATCTGAATGGAAGAAAGAGCACAAGGGGTGGGAGAGTGGGTGAAGAAGATGTGGAGAGAAGGGAGGAATAAGAAGAGGGGGGGGTCATGATGGGTGTAACCAGCAGGGGGTGAGACAGTAGAGAGGCTTTTGAGGAGTGAGTGAAGAGACGTAGGTGAAATGGTGAATCGGGATTCAGTCGGATTGGCAAATGGAAAAATGAAAAAGGAGGAACAGGAGAGATGCTGTAAGCCAGTCACATCACCACAGAGAAGATGTTAGAGAACAAAAGATCCAGTCAGTCAAGCCATCATGGACGAAAAGAAGGAAGAGGAATAGAATCCAGTAAGTAATAGATTTCCAGTAAACAATATAAAAAGGGAAGGAGAACAGAGATCCAGTGAGGAATAGAGCTCTGGTAAGCAGTATGAAAGGGAAGAAGAATAGAGATCCAGTGAGGTATAGAGATCCAGCTAAAAATATGGAAAGGGGAGAGTAATAGAGATCCAGTGAGGAATAAAGATCCTGTAAACAGTATGAAAAGGGAAGAGGAATAGAGAACCAGTGAGGAATAGAGATCCAACAAACAGTATGGAAAGGGAAGAGGAATAGTGATCCAGTAAGGAATAGAGATCCAGTAAGCAGAATGGAAAGGGAAGAGAAATAGAGATCCAGTGAGGAATAAAGATCAAGTAAACAATACAGAAAGGGAAGAGGAATAGAGATCCAGTGAGGAATAGAGTTCTAGTATGCAGAATGAAAAGGGAAGAGGAATAGAGATCCAGTGAGGAATAGAGATCCAGTAAACAGTATGGAAAGGGAAGAGGTATTGAGATCCAGTGAGGAATAGAGATCAAGTAAGCAGAATGGAAAGGGAAGACGAATAGAGATCCAGTGAGGAATAGAGATCCAGTAAGCATAATGGAAAGGAAAGAGGAATAGAGATCCAGTGAGGAATAGAGATCCAGTAAGCATAATGGAAAGGAAAGAGGAATAGAGATCCAGTGAGGAATAGAGATCCAGTAAGCAGAATGGAAAGGGAAGAGGTATTGAGATCCAGTAAGCAATATGGCTGCCAGTGCAAACGATGGTCCTGCCTGTTATTTTCAGCCCCATTAATATCTGAAAGCTGAGCACAGTCCCATCCATTATTCATTAGGAAACCAGGACAGCAGAGAGGATGTGTGTGTGTGTGTGTGTGTGTGTGAGTGACCCCGAGGCAGAGAGGCAGAGAGATAGTGGGCCAGAGGCAGACAAATAGTGGTCTAAGTGACACTGAGTGACAGAGCCTGGGGTTTTCACGGTGCTCCGGCGGCAGTGCTCTGCTGCGCCGTGGCCAAAGGTCCCGGCTGATCCTCTGCTAACGACCTGCATGATGTATGAGTGGCGCCGGGACCGGTGACACGGGTACTGGACGCACACTGGGCCGGGCTAGACAACACACCCTGACATATACACTGTATCACAACAACGACAAGCTTTTCCTTAACACCACCCCTAGGTCACCTCACTCCCCACACTCTGGCCTCTCACATCACACCCTGACCTGGGTGCGAAGAGTATTTGTTCTTCTGGAAATCAAGCAAACCTTAATGTTTGAAAGTTCATACTTTGACCCAGGTCTAACCTAACCCCTCTCGACTATGTACTGACATCTGTGAAGCTAATTTATTTTTAGCGTCTTTTTTGGCATATTCATATTGCCTTAGAGTATAATACCATTTTGTAACCACAATGCAAGGCAGGGGGACTTAACAAAACAATGAGTATTGGCTTATTGAAGTTCATCCCTGAGGATTCCAATTTTTCAGTTTTATTTCAACTTCCATCTGCAGACATTGAGGGAGATACAGTCCCAGTAGGCTGTGTTGAAAAACCTATTCTCCAGTAATATTGACTCTATACATTTTAACCCCTGTCAAGGACTTGTTTGATGAGTGAGTGTTGTTCCTCCAAATTAAAACCTGATTCTTGGTTTCACCCTTGGAGAACAGAACAACACCCTTTAGTATGACCTAATGTAAACAATCTACAAAGGTCCAGTAAAAAAAAAGAATATGCATGTGAGGGAAGAAAATTAAGACTATTGTTTTTATCCAAGTCAAATGTGAAGCAAATGCAACTACATCTACATGCGCATAGCCTGTATAGGGAATGTGTTATTGATGTCTTGTATAGTCAATATGTTAATGTTATCCTGTATAGTCACAGTGTTATCGTTATCCTGTATAGTCACTGTGTTAATGTTGTCCTGTATAGCCACTGTGTTAATGTTATCCTGTATAGTCACAGTGTTAATGTTATCCTGTATAGTCACAGTGGTAATGTTATCCTGTATAGTCACTGTGTTAATGTTGTCCTGTATAGTCACTGTGTTAATGTTATCCTGTATAGTCACTGTGTTAATGTTGTCCTGTATAGTCACTGTGTTAATGTTATCCTGTATAGTCACTGTGTTAATGTTATCCTGTATAGTCACAGTGTTAATGTTATCCTGTATTGTCACAGTGTCAATTTTATCCCAGATAGTGACTGTGTTAATGTTTTTCTGAGTAGTCATTGTGTAATGTTATCCTGTATAGTCACTGTATTAATGTTGTCCTTCTTGGAGGTCAACATTTGTGACCAGCCAAAAATGTTGTAATGTTAAAACAAAATGTTTTACTTGCTATGATTATTATATGTGGAAGTGTATCAACTTTAGTTGATTTCAGCCACCCTAAACATAGTTATAATTATTACATAGTTATTATGCCAATTTCTGTTACAATGCTATCAGATTAATTATATAAATGTTTCAACTGTAAGATAAACTTTCTTCTGGGCCCCTGTGACTGGCTGGCATGGGTGCCGCACACCCACTGCACCCATGTAATCTCCGCCTCAGGCTTCAGCCACGTCATAGGGTGACTGTGCATGTATTCACTGTCTTTGTCCTTGGGTGAGTCAGGGTAACTGACAAGTTCAGCCCAAAAAGATTTGCTACCAGGCTTGACGGATTTCATATTATACAACGTGTCCCCATTTGTAGACCTAGGTTCAAAGGTTGCAGATGACAACGCCATGTTTATTATCAGTGTCAGCAGGTTAAAACTACTCGGTCCTCCGGACATGTGAAACGTAGTCCCATTGCTTATAAGCCCTGATGTGAGCGTGTACACAGCCCTGTACTCCCCTATGACTGACGTATACTCTGGATAACAAGGTGTTAGCTGGAAGACAGAGTCCTGCTGCCCTGTGCCCCCCCTCCTGTCACACGCAGACACATGTCCCGGTTGAAAGACACCCACACAAATGCATACCTGGAGGCACTGGTGGGTAACAGTCTGAGCCTTGTGGATAGGAATATCAAAGAGTTTTCAGTGTCTCTGGTAAAGAATGTTTGCTTTGACATCCCATCAGCTCTGATAACAGCCAAGGACAGGAAAGTTGGACTCCCCATCTCAAGCATCTTATCAAAGGCTACTGTATACCTATTAACCACCGTCATTCTATCCAAATGATCAAGGTCCTTTGGCCGCCAGACTTAACTGAATGCCGGATGTAGTAAAATGTAATAAGAAAATACTTATTTGAGAACGATGCTAACCAACACATCCCGTGTTTATGTAGGTTGCCATGCTTCAAATAATGAAAGACTTGGGGTGTTATTCACCAACTGATGGTAATAGGGAGTTTTTGGGGGAGTAATGGTGGTTCCCAGTTGGCAGTAACAACAGAGGCAAGCATGGGACCCGGGGGAGGGAGGTGCACTCCAAGCTCCCCCTGCTCAGAACTCATCCTGTACCAGGACACGGCTCTGCACAGTGACGTCCATGGTAGTGCAGCAGCTCTGTAAATCACAACCGGTAGAAGTTGCCCCAACAATAAGATGTAGATCAGTATGGACTCTTCTAAATAGTAGAAAAGAAATAGATCAGTGGTCAAGTCAAAGCTCGGATCTTATTCCTATTGAGATACTGTGGGGTGATTTAAAATGGGCTGTGCATGCATGAAACCCCTTAAACGTCACACAGCTGATAGAAATCGGCAAGGCGGAGTGGGAACAACGTTCTCCCAGTTGATGTCAGAGACATCAGAAACCTCTTATTGAGGTAATTTCAGCAAAAGGGGGCAATACCTGCAATTTGGGCATAGGGTGTCCTAACTTTTTCCTCAGTAGGAAATGGCATCTCTATTAATCTTCTGGGCAAACTATGTCCAGTTAGGAAACATACGCGATTGTTAATCAATTTCACCTGTTATGGTGCAAATGAAAGTGACAACAGGTGCACTGGAGAGGCAATTGCAAGACAACCCCCAAAAAGGGAATGGTTTTGCAGGTGGTGTCCACAGAAAATGCACCATTGGCGCCCCTGTTCTCTTCGCAGATGAGAGCAGGTTCACACTGAGCACATGTGACAGACATGAAAGAGTCTGGAGGCCATGGTGAACGTTATGCTGCCTGCAACATTATCCAATATCACAGTTTTGGCAGTCGGTTAGAGATGGTCTGGGAAGGCATACCCTTGGAGGGTCACAAAGACCTCCACCTGGGTACCTAGGTACCGGTATGAAATCATCCGACCCATTGTCTCACCTTACTCCAGATGCAGGACAATGCCCGGGCTCATGTGAACAGAGTGTGTAGGAGGTTTCTTGATGATACAAATGTTGGCCATTGAATGGCCTTCATCTTCCCCTGACCTGATTTCAATTGAGAACCTCTGGGGCATAATATATCTGGGCATCTGATGCCGCCAAGTAGCGCTACAGACTGTCCAGGATGACCAGATCCTGGTCTGGGTGGAGATCCTCCAGGACACCATCGGTTGTCTGATCAGGAGCATGCCCAGACGTTGTCGAGAGTACATACAGGCACAAGGGATCCATACACACTACAGAGTCACATTATTAGTTGTTGTGATAAAAATGCATGCAAGTTGGAACAGGCTGTGAATTTAATTGTTTACTTTGATTTTCGGTGTTTAAATACAGCCCTCAATTGGTTGGTGATTTTGGTTTCCATTGACGGCTGTTATTTCATTTTGTCCTCAACAAATTGTACAATGTACAATAAAGATTGTGATCTTTAATATATGTTGTTCATTCAGACACAATGTGTGAATTAAGTGTTCCCTTAAATTTTCTACGCAGGGTGTATATACAGCGGGTGAAATAAGTATTGAACACGTCCCAATTTTTCTCACTAAATATATTTCCAAAAATGCTATTTCCATGAAATTTTCACCAGATGTTGGTAACAACCCAAGTAATCCATACATACAAAACAAATAAGATCAGAAATTAGGTTATGGGTAAAAATGAGTTTTTGCATCTGGGAGTGATCTAGTTTATTGGAGATCAGAACAGCATTAGAGCGTGCAATCCATAACATAAATGTATGTACACTCACACACATGCACACGCCCAGTAGAAAGAGGAGTACAAAAGGACACCGGAAAAGTACAGGTAGAGAGTGTGATAAATGCATCAGGTTTGTGGTGGATTACATTTTAGTGAAATACCCAAAATGTATGTGGACAAAAACAGTTGTCAGTCAATGCAAGGGGATAAATGTGACATAACAAAAACATTAAATGCAATTCATCCCAATTCTTCCTGACATTCTGAATGTAATAGTAATTTCCGAATTTGCCTTTGTTTGCAATGTCTCCGGTTCTCTTTGAATGTCTACATCCTCAATCACCCTCTATCTAATGTCTCTTAGTCTTTGAATGTGTCTTTAGAGCCTTGGTAAGTCAGAATGACAGAAACAGACATTTGGGGACAGCTCAGTGGCCGGTTTACAAGCCGAGTGCTTATTTTACTAGCCCCAGACACATGACAGTGAAGCAAATCCTTTAGGAAGTCTGGCATACAGGTTGAAATATAGAAGGCTTAGGAGGCAGTAAAACTGCCTGAACGCTGCACAACCCACCAAAACCAACACACAAATTCAATTCATAAGTCAGAAACTAGATGAAATATGCCATTTAGCAGGCACTTTTAAAATAAATCACTTAAAAGGGGAATTTACCAACAGAACCACAAATCAGGAAACTACTGTAAATTTGGTAAAACCCTATGTCCTTTTAGTGGGTAAAATAAAAGTTTCCACAATGGTTTAACTTCGAAGTAGTCTGTCTAGTTAACACACCATAGGTACATAGTACTGTGGCTTTCAGATGTATTCAGCCTTTTGGGAACTTTGCATATTTTATTTTATGTTACTTCAATAGAATCCAAATGGATTTAATCAGGGGTTTTTGCCACTGAAAAACACAACAATATCAGTAATTTTAAATTGCAAAATTACTGTTTAAAATGAAAAACAAACATAAAAAAAGGAAACAACAATTTCAATATGAATTCACCCCTTTGCTATGTCACACCTGAATGAGCTGTGGTGGTAAAAAAAATCTTAAATCTGTGTGCAATTAAGGTGTTTTAAAAAAGTTGAACAAACCTTTATAAAATGTTTCTGGGAGACAACACAGCCAAGCCAGGGGACAACTGCCAAATCTTGGCCAGATGTTGCCATAAGGCATGTGGGAGCATGTGCTCCCAAGCCCTAAGTTTTTCAATCAAGCCCAACATAGGGCTTGGAACACTGCACATCCTCCTAAGAACACCATCCCTACTGTGAGGCCTTTTAGTGGCAGCATCATGTTGTGGGGATAAAACCAAGTACAGAGTAACCTAGAAGAAAGCCTGCTGAAAGAGACAGGAGAAATGACAATGACACCAAACATACAGCCAAAGCAACAAGAGTGTCTTAAAAACAAAAAGGTCAATGTCCTGGAGTGGCCCAGTCAAAGCCGGGACTACAACCCAATTTAGAATATGTGGAAAGTTGAAAGGTCCCTGTCCAACTTGATTTTGCTAGAGCAATTTTGAAAAGAATATTACTTGTGTAGAACTCTAAATGTAGAAATACATTTGAGAGCCAATGTATATTATTTTGACTGGTAATGGGGAATAACACAACTTTGTGGGAAGCAACTCTGGGGACAGATACTCACTAGGAACAAATACTACAAAATCTACATTTCTGTGGTACATACGTGTTGTGATTGTAAACTATGCAAAAAAGAAGTGCAAACACCATCTCATTATTGGCAAAATGTTGTACAGATACAATTATTATCACATCATTTCGATAGGGTGAATAGCCGGATTACCGATTTAATTTGTTAGTAACTTGTATTTTTTGTGAAGTATGATGAAGTCAAGACAATGGAAGAATGCATGACATTACCCTACAGGCTACAATAGAATTTTCAAAAAGATGTGCTACTAAAAAGTCTGTCTAAGGTGCGCAAAGCAAATCAAGCAGGCATACAGGCAGAGCAAAACACATGTAGTAGGGTGGGTGTAGTTGGAGACTGGTTTTGGATTATACCACTTGAGGTATCGCCCTGGGAATTTCTCACACATTTATTATTGGCTATGAAGGCCATGTTTGACATACTGTTCCACCAGACCTCCTGTATATTTGGGCTGAAGTGTCTGGGAAGATTGGGTGGTGTGTCCAGTACTGTACTAACTGTACCAGCATGCTGGAAATAGACACTGTGATGTGGCTGGATGCCAGTGTAATCCCAACGTTACATAATATTCAAAAGACAGCCGACAACAGACAGGCCTAGTGGCTGCACCGAAAATGAAGCACATATCACAGGTGGGTGTAGTTCACATTTCAAAGAAATGTATTTATGTTCATGAATTATGGACTAATGTAAATGATCAAATACATCACAGAAAAAAGGAATTGTGGAACACACTGAAACATTGTGTGTTGATTGATTATAAAAAAAAACAAATTACACCATTTCAGAATACTCTACTGCTCTGTATCTGTTAACCTATAATATAAGATGACTCAAGCTTAACATATGTCTGAAAATACATTATTTAATAAACTGTATTCTAGAATTAATTGTAATACATTTTAGTCATTTATCAGACAACATTCAATGAAAACTGTTTAGTATTTGAGCGTGTTGCAGACATGGGGCCCATCGTAACTCCAGTAACCTGGGAATAGGCACAAGGGTGCGCAGAGCTAAAAGCTCCCCACCATCTTAGTCTTGTCAAATGTCCTGGCAGTTAATCAATCAATCAAATGTATTTACAAAGCCCTTTATACATGAGCAGTTGTCACAAAGTGCACATTTAAAGTGCTTTTACAACAAGTTTTGTGTTTTGTTTAAAGGAATTTTTAAAGGTATTTATTATTGGGAATTAGAGAAAAACAACTTCAGTGATTTCTGTAAATATACATATGTATAATTTTGGGTCACTCAAGTCATGGGAATCAAAATTACTTTTAAACTATCTATTGTTGTTTAATTTTGCACACACAATACAATAGGAATGATGTATCTTCCAAAAGGTTTGAGACTGATATTACATCACTGAACAAACTTCATGTTCTCAAAACATTTCGGGTCATTTCTAATAATTCACTTTCTCCTTACTTGAAATGCTTTGATCGTGTAGGCGTTGGCAAACTGAATTGAAAATATTTACATTCAGTAAACAGACCTTATTGGCTGATAGAATGGCAAACGTCTTTTTTAATCAAAACAGACTTGTGACATCATGCAGTTGGTCAAATATTATACAGCTGTTATTATACCATCTGCCTTTCACCAGTCTCCTGGAATTCAGAGTGATATTTAGACTGACATTAACAATTGTCAACTGGCCAGTAAAAACATGTGTTGGTCAAGGGGATCTTGTCAGTCACATTGCGTTGGGCCAGCCACGTTTCAGTTCAACCAATGTGTTATGTTGCAGTATAACAATTAAAAGAATAGCACCATGTCTAGTATGCCACGTGTATTTATGCCTATTGGTCATTCATACAATCACCACCAGGCAACAGTGAATTAAAACATCTCGGGAATTTGAGTAGAAGCTTCTAAAACTTGATGGGTTCATAAAACTTACTCAAAAGCACCCATCAATTCATCAATAGTAAACACGGTAAACAAATGAATAGCAATATGCTAGCTACTGTTGAAGACAAAGTGATGACGAAATGTGCAACACGTTTATTTGTACTTATTTTAATAACCAAATGTAGCCTGTTTACATATGCAATAGCATGCCAGTCTATATACTGTAGGTATATATAGAGTTAGGGTAAAACTCGAAAACACAAAATCCTAGCTAAAACTGTAATGACCAAAAGGTTAATGTCAGCTAGACAACTAATGTTGTAAGCAAACTAGCCCAATCAAGTTCATGGATAGCTAAAGGGACTAGTGGGACTTTGGCTATTCTTGGAAGCAATTTACATGAATTTAAAGTCATTGGAAGATTATAGAAGTGACAATCTTTAAAGTTTAAAGTTTATAACCTTGTTTATAATACTTATGACCTATCCCCTTAACACTGGGCTGAGGGACAATATTTTCAAACGTCATATAAACTGTGGTTATTGCAAGTTCCAAATTAAAGGGCTTAAACTGTTCAATTGGTAGGCTTATAAATCAATAAAAATGCAAAAATCTTGTATTAGGACTCTGTACAAGATATGTTATCTTCAGCTAGATAGGTTTAAAACAAGTTGGAAGATATGTTATTGGTATATCAAAGCATTCACTGTAAAAAATTTACTGAAAAATACTTTTTCACAGCACTGTACAAGTCTACCAGCAGCAAAATTGGACAGAATAAACTCATCCTAATGTTAATTTTGTTTTATCTGTATAATTATAACTCTCCAGACCGCTTTGATAGACATCCAACTAAACAAAAATGGCACTTTTTTATATAAAATTAATTATTTAATTAAATTTGCACCCATTTTCTTCTTACAACTTGTTGCAACAACTTCACAGCTGGTCCAGGAGAGTTTATCAAAACATTTCCTTTTTTTTTTAATAAAACTATAATAAAATTAATACATGGGATAATAATAATAATACCTACTTAAGGACCCAAAGTCGCTTATGCTTTCGCAGGCTTTCAACATTGCATATAATCAGAACCAACAGCTTAGGATAATATAAGCTTGTAACATATATATAAAGAGTCCAGGCAAAGAATTCAAGTTAACTCAAACCAAAATAATGTTGAATTGTGGCAAAGGGGTTGCGTGAGTACAGTCTCCCACAGGAAGTGAAACCAGCTGTGCTGGGGGATTGAGATGTGCCCCACCACTGAAGCCACCTGTAAAGCCACTCTGTGGATCAGGTTTCTTTTGAACCTCTTTTAACACAGCATTTGTTTCTAATAGTTACATTTTCTGAAAACGCCCGTTCCGGAAGGCCCGGCCGATGCTTCCGATTTCCATTTACTGGCCCAGCGTTCTATAAACCATGGCAGTGCTTCCACACCAGGCAGAGCGTGCCTTTTTTAAAACCCCTTACCGTTTCAGAGAGGTATTTGGCTTTTTATTTTTGGCTCAGCACACCGCAGGCTGCTTGTACTTTACTGTGCTCCCTAAGCGCTGGACTGACCATAATAAATTAAATATAGGCAGTCACTCAGTGATTGTGTGTGTTGTGTGTGAGAGAGAGAGAGAGAGAGAGAGAGAGATAATGTTAGCATTTGGGAGCGACACCAGCTGCCAACTAGGCTATGCATCTTATCAGGAGGGATGTTTTGGAAGCTCAAAACACTCCCTCAATCCTACTTTCACTATCCTTCACTCTCCCGCTCTCTCTCCCTCTCCATGTTGCCCTTTAGAGAACTGAAACCAACGTGAATCTTTATCATTCAAATTTTAAGTTTAACCTGTTTATAGTTTATACAAGTTCATTCAGACACATCAATAAACACCCTTTAACAATAACAGCTTTCATAAACCAGGGTGTATATTCTGGAGGTTGGAGACAGTCCCTGGTGAATCTTTTCTTCTAGCAAACTAATATGTTTGAAGTTTTGGTTGCCAAGCATGCGCCACAAGCTATTTCAAATGTGCAAACAAACTATTGATATTTCAGACTTCAGAAAACAGAAAAAAGCTACATTTCGTCGTCCTCCAAAACAACTCCATATTACTGACTTTCCTCGACCACATGGGAAACAACTATAAGAAAAAATGCTCTATATTTCACGACACACACACACAGTGGCATTCAATAAGATGTAGAAAAAAAACGTTGCCAAAATAGTGAAATTATCCTATTAATTTACTCTAGGAGAGGACATTGTTTTTCTCCTACATAAACCAAGTTCTGAGAACAGTAAAAAAAAGTGTATACAATATGGGAGCTAAGTAATTGGAGAAATCAATGAAAGTTGCTTCCGGCTGCTGGATTAATAAACAGTAGTCCTCAAAAATATTCACCCCCTTGTATTTTCCAGATTTTATTGTATTACAACGTGAAATCCCAAATTACAATCAAAGTGAAAAATAAAACCTACTAATTATTATTCTAAATAATAAATAAATCTGACAATTTATTTCATAAATATTCACACTATTTGCAATCAAGGTGTTTTACAAGATCCTTACAAAAATCATGATTTTATCTGGGATGTCACATATTTGGTTCATTCAACTCCTGAACAAAAGTACTTGAAGAACATGAAGAATAAGGGACTTTCAAAGCAAATCCAATATAAGGTTCTCCAGAAATACTAATCTTCAGAAAATGTCCAAGGCACTGAATATCCCTCACTGCAAAATTCAATATTGAGAGAATATGACACCACTGTAAATCAATCTAGGACAGGCTGTTCAGATTATCCGGACGAAAAAGACATTGTTGAGGGACACCACTGATAGACAAATGGCAACTAGGAGAACCAGTGCATACTGCCACAATAGCCTGGGTGCTTGACGAGTGGCTTTCAGGGGGGAGTAGCAAAGAATGATAAAAAATCATATAAAAATCATATAAAATCTCGACTCGTGAATGCATGAGGCATGTGGGGGAATCTGAAACCTAGTAGAGTAAGATTCTATAGGACCAAAATAGAGTTTGCTGTGTTTGGCGAAATCCTAACACTGTACATCATCCTGAGAAGAACATCTCTGTGAAGAATGCCGGTGGCTGCATCATGCTATGGATGCTTTTTTTGCCTCAATGCCTGGGAAGCTTGTGAAGATAGAGGGAAAGGGGTGCAGAAGAAGTAGAGGAATCCTAGAAGAAGACCTGCTGAAGTCTGCAAGAGACCTAGAACTTCAAAGATATATCTTCCAGCAGGACAATGACCTCAGACATACAGTGGAGGAAAAAAATATTTGGTCCCTGCTGATTTTGTTTGCCCACTGACAAAGAAATGATTGGTCTATCATTTTATTGGTATGTTTATTTGAACAGTGAGAGACAGAATAACAATGAAAGAATCCTGAAAAACGCATTTCAAATAAATTATACATTGATTTGCATTTTACTCAGTGAAATAAGTATTTGACTTAGTACTTCGTGGCAAAACCCTTGTCGGCAATCACAGAAGTCAGACGTTTCTTGTAGTTGGCCACCAGGTTTTCACACATCTCAGGAGGTATTTTGTCCCACTCCTCTTTGCAGATCCTCTCCAAGTCATTTTGAGGCGGAGGTTTGGCAACTCGAACCTTCAGCTCCTTTTCTATGGAATTAAGGTCTGGAGACTGGCTAGGCCACTCTAGAATCTTAATGTGCTTCTTCTGGAGCCACTCCAATGTTGCCTTGGACGTGTGTTTTGGGTCATTGCCATGCTGGAATACCTATCCATGACCCATTTTCAATGCCCTGGCTGAGGGAAGGAGGTTCTCACCCAAGACTTGACAGTACATGCCCCCATCGTCCCTTTGATGCAGTGAATTTGTCAGAACCCCCCCCCCCCCCCCCAAAGCATTTCCACCTCCATGTTTTTGGGGTCACAAGCAGCATTCCTCCTCCTCCAAACATGGCGAGTTGAGTTGATGCCAAATAGCACGATTTTGGTCTCATCTGACCACTGCACTTTCACCCAGATGTTCATTGGCATTGACGTGGGCCTGTAAATGTGCTTTCTTGAGCAGAGGGACCTTGCAGGCGCGGCAGTATTTTAGTCCCTCACAGCATAGTGTGTTACCAATTGTTTTCAAGGTTCATGGTTCCAGCTGCCTTAAGATCATTGACAAGATCCTCCCCTGATGGCCAGCTAAATACCAGGAGATTTTCTGTGTTAATATACTGCCAGTACACAGATGGACACCGGATACCGCTGGTGCAACTGCAACCAAACTTTAAAATACATTTGGAATTGTACCTTTTCTAGTTTCACTATTAGTTTTGCAGAGCCATTGTTCTGAACATGTCTATTGTATATCCTTTTAGATAACAAAAAAAAGAAATAGCATTGAAAAAATATTGACACCTTAGGCAAAACATTTAGTAGCACAGCCTTTAATAATAAAATGAAACTAACTGCAATCAAGTAATTTCATGTGGTTTGAGGTCAACTTGAATCTGTGTTGGTTGATCAAGGGTTTTTCTCCAACATTCGAACAATCCTACGCTGGTATAGTCACCCAGGTTCTCTTGCAGCCATGTTCAGGAGTAGAAATCTAAGGTGACTTCTGTCACTTTATGACCCTTGGTGGGCATTCTCATTTAGTGATTTGACAGATGGACGGGACTTCAGTGTTTTGCTGGACCCAGTAGGGGTGTCCTAGGTTAATGGTGCTTAAGAGACAAGTAGCTTACTAGGTTTAGCCTTAGCAGCTAACTGGATAACAGATAGTTCAGGTAGCTCTAACTAATGTAAGACAACAAATAGTTTGGAATTCATATGTTTTGTAACTCTAACCAAGCAAAAGAAAATGCTAGTGGCCCTAGACAGAGATGATGGGTTGCTTACTAGGGAGCTAGCTTGCTAATTCATAGTTGTGTATATATATATAGATGTATATATATATATATATATATAAATATCTACAGTGGGGAGAACAAGTATTTGATACACTGCCTATTTTGCAGGTTTTGCTACTTACAAAGCATGTAGAGGTCTATCATTTCTATCAAAGGTACACTTCAACTGTGAGAGACGGAATCTAAAACAAAAATCCAGAAAATCACATTGTATGATTTTTAAGTAATTAATTTGCATTTTAATGCATGACATAAGTATTTGATACATCAGAAAAGCAGAACTTAATATTTGGTACAGAAACCTTTGTTTGCAATTACAGAGATAATATGTTTCCTGTAGTTCTTGACCAGGTTTGCACACACTGCAGCAGGGATTTTGGCACACTCCTCCATCCAGACCTTCTCCAGATCCTTCAGGTTTCGGGGCTGTCGCTAGGCAATACGGACTTTCAGCTCCCTCCAAAGATTTTCTATTGGGTTCAGGTCTCGAGACTGCCTAGGCCACTCCAGGACCTTGAGATGCTTCTTACAGAGCCACTCCTTAGTTGCCCTGGCGGTGTGTTTCGGGTCTTTGTCATGCTGGAAGACCCAGCCACGACCCATCTTCAATGCTCTTACTGAGGGAAGGAGGTTGTTGGCCAAGATCTCGCGATACATGGCCCCATCCATCCTCCCCTCAATGCGGTGCAGTCGTCCTGTCGCCTTTGCAGAAAAGCATCCCCAAAGAATGATGTTTTCACCTACATGCTTCACGGTTGGGATGGTGTTCTTGGGGTTGTACTCATCCTTCTTCTTCCTCCAAACACGGCGAGTGGAGTTAAGACCAAAAAGCTCTATTTTTGTCTCATCAGACCACATGACCTTCTCCCATTCCTCCTCTGGATCATCCAGATGGTCATTGGCAAACTTCAGACAGGCCTGGACATGCGCTGGCTTGAGCAGGGGGACCTTGCGTGCGTTGCAGGATTTTAATCCATGACGGCGTAGTGTGTTACTAATGGTATTCTTTGAGACTGTGGTCCCAGCTCTCTTCAGGTCATTGACCAGGTCCTGCCGTGTAGTGCTGGGCTGATCCCTCACCTTTCTCATGATCATTGATGCCCCATGAGGTGAGATCTTGCATGGAGCCCCAGACCGAGGGTGATTGACCGTCATCTTGAACTTCTTCCATTTTCTAATAATTGCACCAACAGTTGTTGCCTTCTCACCAAGCTGCTTGCCTATCCCAGCCTTGTGCAGGTCTACAGTTTTATCCCTGATGTCCTTACACAGCTCTCTGGTCTTGGCCATTGTGGAGAGGTTGGAGTCTGTTTGATTGAGTGTGTGGACAGGTGTCTTTTCTACAGGTAACCAGTTCAAACCGGTGCAGTTAATACAGGTAATGAGTGGCTTCTTAAAAAAAAACAGGTCTGTGAGAGACATCATTCTTACTGGTTGGTAGGTGATCAAGTACTTATGTCATGCAATAAAGTCAAATTATTTACTTAAAAATCATACAAATGTGATTTACTGGATTATTGTTTTAGATTCCGTCTCTCATAGTTGCAGTGTACCTATGATAAAAATGACAGACCTCTACATGCTTTGTACCTAGGAAAACCTGCAAAATCGGCAGTGTATCAAATACTTGTTCTCCCCACTGTATAGCTTACCTGTCAAGGAGAAATATGGCCAACTGTACTTTTTTTTCCAGGACCGCATCAGCCCATGTATTACTCTATCCCTCAAAAGCAATGTCAATATTTAATCAAAAAGAATTCTGAGCTTCATTCCAATTTATTATGAATTGATAGCACTTTTGTTAGTTTTATCCATTGCTATTACTTGGGGGCCCATGCTAATTTACAAGTATTTTCACTGAGAAACAAACATGTAAGAAGACAGGGCAACAAGCAGAACCACATCAAGTTAAAATTAACACAATATCAACAGAAATAAATACAAACCTCTTAATTAAATGATATGCTGCAACTCTATGGTGGAAAGCAGAACGCAGTTCAGTCTTCCCCCCACTAGATGGTCTGTAGCCTTCTCTACAAGTTAAATGTGCAAGTCAACACTTCCAAACATCTGTTTAGTACACAATCATCTTCAACACCATCTGTGAAGTGACCATGGTTTCAATACGAATGTCCTTAGAGTCACTTCATTTTCTTTACACACCGTGAATGAGTAGTTTGGCAACCCTGGAATATGAAATAGACAAATAGATTTAAATGTGGTGAAAGAAAGTATTTTAGTTCTTATGGTATATGCACAATTTACCCATATTCCTTATGTGCCTCTGATTGGAGCTGTTAAGACCCAAACACAAACCTAGCATCAATTCCATATATTTGCTAATGTTGTTCCTTTACTATTTTATTCCCCAAGACATTTTGCTGTGATGAGGTTAAGCTGTGATCCCCCTTGCTGCTGCCCCTCATGACAAACAATACAAAGAAGAACAGGAAGGTAGACACAGGCCAGGCAAAGCGCACAGCTAGAGTAGGAAAAGACTGGAGGGATGACCTCATAGAGACTGCTAGGGTCACGGGAGGACTTAAGTGAGGCAACTAATCTGGGGGAGGTCCTGAGGGAGAGAGCAAGGCTCAGGGGAGGGCCTAAGGGAGGCAGTTAGGGAGGGGGACATCCTGAGGGAGGGAGCTAGGGTCAGAAGAGGACATGAGGGAGCCAGCTAGGGTGCTAAAGTCTGTGGAGGACCTAGGTGAGGCAGCTAGGGTAGGAGGAGGTCATGAAGGGGAGAGCTAGGGTCAGAGGACCTAAGGGAGGCAGCTAAGGTAGAAAGAGGTCCTGAAGGAGAGAGCTAGGGTCAAGGGAGGACATAAGGGAGGAAGTTAGTGTGGGGGGACATCCTGAGAGAGGGATCTAGGGTCAGAGGAGGACCTAAGGGAGGCAGTTAGGGTGGGGGGACGTCCTGAGAGAGGGAGCTAGGGTCAGGGGAAGACCTAAGGGAGGCAGCTCCTGAGGCAGGGTGGTCCTGAGGCAGGCAGAAGAAGCATAGGTGGTGAAGGCAAGACCAATCTTTACCAAACTTCACTATCTATTTCTTAAAGTAACTCAATTTAATAAGTTGTTTTTTGGTTCAGTTGTATGGTTTACCTTTGCAATCATTGTTGAGTCTCAGTGTCACATTATTACTGTGAAATTGCCCAAAAACTGATCGAAAAATTTACTATAAAATTGTACAAGACATTATAGTATCTTGTTTTAAATGACTTACAAGGACTTCAAATCGTAATGTTTCTAAAATATATTTTTATTTCATTCAATAAGCATACAAAGCAATGTTGATACACTTGAAAGATGGCCATGAAATGTTCAAAAACTAACCAAAAATAAATTAAAGTTTCCAAAACGCTTCAATAACAACTTCTAAAGAATGATAGTAATAGTAACATTCCATGGGGTTTGTGTGGAGTGTTTGTGTGATTGCTTCTTTATACTTATAATTAAACTTTCAAGGACATAAAAAGATGAGTAAAACAAAACAAATCAAAGATTACATTATGGGGCATTTTACTATTCCCACTAAGGAAAAAGCTATTTTGGTTGGGTTTAGGGTTAGGAAAATAAGATTTCAAAATGGAATTATGAAATAAGAATAAAAGCCCCAAATTGTGTGTGTGAAACAAGATCTTCAAAACATTCCCTGTGACGAGTGAGAGAATAAAAAACTGCACTGCCTCTCTCAATATTTCAACGTGTGTCTGAAGACAGGTTAACAGAAACATACAATATCTTCCAAGGATATTGTCAGTTTAAGTGCTATTTGCACCCTTAATAAAGATGAGCAAAAAATATAAAATAAAATAGGAATACTGATGTAAATAGTATGCTTAATAATATAAATTAGTTCATTAACATAATACTTGCATGACCTACGTTTAAGGAACATATTGTGGCTTCCTGTATCAGTGGGTTATAACAATATTCAATCCAATTATCATTCACCACTTAGGAAAAAACAAAGACAGATGTTTGCTGACCTTCAGAAACCAACCAATGGATACAAAAAAAGTTAATATAAACTATTAGGACAAAAATTACAAAGCCTAATCTTGCCTAGTATCAACTGTAAGTGTATGTAGTTGCACGAAGTGCCATGCATTGGAGATATACAAAATTAGCATTTTAGTCATTAAGCAGAAACACACGCCCAGAGCGACTTAGTCAGTACATTAACCTAATATAGCAAGGGGGGACAACCATGCATCCCACTTAGTTCACAAAAGGCTATTGGTGTTTGGAAAATGGGCAAGGATGGTGTTCTCCTAGCTTTAAAGTGAAATTAGTTCTACCATTGGGTTACCAGGACAAAAAGACATTGACCAGGCAGAGCCAAAAAGCTGATGTCGAGGTGGGGCTGAACAAAGAGATGGGTATTGATGTGGAGCTGGACAAGGAGATGGGTATTGATGTGGAGCTGGACAAGGAGATGGGTATTGATGTGGAGCTGGACAAGGAGATGAGTATTGATGTGGGGCTGAACAAAGAGATGGGTATTGATGTGGAGCTGGACAAGGAGATGGGTATTGATGTGGGGCTGGACAAGGAGATGGGTATTGATGTGGGGCTGGACAAGGAGATGGGTATTGATGTGGAGCTGGACAAGGAGATGGGTATTGATGTGGGGCTGGACAAGGAGATGGGTATTGATGTGGGGCTGGACAAGGAGATGGGTATTGATGTGGGGCTGGACAAGGAGATGGGTATTGATGTGGGGCTGGACAAGGAGATGAGTATTGATGTGGGGCTGGACAAGGAGATGGGTATTGATGTGGGGCTGGACAAAGAGATGGGTATTGATTTGGGGCTGGAATTTGGGGAGAGGTTTCTCTTGCTGTTCTGTAAGGACTTGTAGTGGATGTGAGCTTCAACTGGAAGCTAGTGAAGTGTGCAAATAAGTTTAATGGAATTAACTTACAGGGGGCACCATAGAGTTGGTAACCAGGATGGGGAGCCACAGAAGGGCTTTGCCCTGGAGGAAGAGTAGCTCTCTCTAGTTAAGGTTGAGTTTAAGGTGATGACAAAAAATCTGTCACATGTTCAAAAAACTAAAAATGGACGCAACCTCAATGACAAGGGCCACTTGGGCAATAGGGGAGAAGCACACCTGCTCAACGCATACAAAATTACCCAGTAAGGAGGAGAATCTGGAAATATTCTGTATAGAACAGGAATTGTGTGAGACTCCTTGCAATGAGAGTATTGAAAACAGGAGTGGGACTCTTTTCTAGGTTTGTATTAGTGAAACATTAAATAATGTTATAATTTTTCCGATCAGTGTTTATATTAATTTGCTCATCTTTATCAACTTTGCAAATACATTTGGACCAGCCTGTACATGACCATCTCCTACCAGTTAATGGGGTGAGGAGTTATAATAAAACATTTAAACCAAATAGTAAACATCACTTTAATACACTGTCAACTGTTATGATAAACACACACCATATTACATCTGGTATAATGTTTACCAACACTGTGCAAAATCCATTCTGATTATTAATAAGGCATGTACTCTAACTAAATACTCAATACTGTACAACAGATTTTCTACCAGTTTTCTAAAACTGGAAAAAGGGCATAGAAAGGCAGCCAGGGTTTAATGAGTTTGGACATATTTAAATGGAATACAGCAAACTATTTGTGGAAACAAACAAAATGACTGGAAGATGTGCAAATATTCAATTCTGCACCTAGTGCATTTTATTTGTTGTTCATTTCCCAAAACAAACAACAACATCAGCACTACACTGATTTGATGGGAACACACAATTACTGTTAAACATGTGTCAGTATCCCACTCTACTAGCAACACACACAACACAAAAAAAACAAATGCACACGCACACAAAAACCTCATTTGAAATAAAAATCAGGAAAGCATAAATCAATGAATGTGCTTACTTTATAACTAACAGGGCTGGCCTTTAGCTGGTTCATTCAGAGCATTAGTTAGAACTAACAAAAAATGTTTTTTAGGCACTTCAGTTTGCATTTGGTTTTTCATGTCATGGACGGGACTACTCCAATAAAGCTTTTCAATTTATTATATTACATTCAACATGTAAACCATGTAAATACATCTCTTACCTCTTCTTGCTAACATTCAACATCTCTCTACCTCTTCCTTCCTCTTATAAATCAATACTAACCCATCAAAATCACTTTTATTACGATTGTAGAAAAGGGGCTGTCTACACCTGAAAGTAATGTTGTTATTAAGGCAACAGCTCGATGATGATGATGAGATTTGGCAGAGGTCAAAGTGTGACCCACGTGGATGGACTATGTGTGGTGAAATCTGTCTGGCGACACGAATCACCCCAAGGCAGGGGCCACCCGGAAGCCGGCAGAATTGTTTTTCTCTTAAATTTCAATTGGAGAAGTGAGGAGCTATCTGAAACGTACATCAACCGCTGCTCGTAAACAAACAAAACATTTGAGATCTCGGAATTAAACTTGTTGGAATCACAAGATCACTGTGCATATCCTTGGGTGTAAGCTATGGATGAGAGGAGGAGAGGAGAGGAGCTGGGAGGAGTGGTGCAGGGTGTAGTGTGCACCCCGGGGTAGACTTAGCTGCCTTCCTGCGTCTGGCCGTTCATGTGTTTGGCCACGTCGTACACGTACATGATGTCCGGCCTCCTTTCCGGGTCGGGGTTAATACACATATCTACCACCTTCCTCAGCTAGAGAGACCGGGGAGACAGAGAGAGATCTACGATTGGACAGGATCCGAACACAAAGAGGAAGGAGGAAAAGAACATTCTAGACCAATGAACAACTCTAATGACAAAAACACTTATGTCTCTCTGTCTGGCACCTCCCTCCCGTTCCAACAGCAGCTAGCAGGCTACATACAGGGAGGGTAAGTGCGTTAATTGTCACATGGCCTTGTGAAATGAATTCACAAACATAAATACTATTTCAAATGTTTCAACTATGTTCAGAAGTAATTCCTTTAGACCCAATATGTTTGTCTCTTCAAACTCGATAAAATGTGTTGTTTCATTGGAATTTACTTTAAGACACCGACGGACGCACAGTCCACCACAGACACGCATACGTGTTACATGCACACGTATGATCATTCCTTTACACCTGAAGTGGCACAGCTGATTGGGCCAGATAGACGAGCGCAGGGCGGAACATCATTAAAAAGCAACGACCAAAAATAATGAAAGGAGAGAAAGCGCCTGTGCGAGCCTGCCAACTTCCTGGCAGCTGTTGCATGGCGCTGGGCTCGCTGAGTCCCCGACAGGCGGAATAGGACGCGCGTGCGTGTGTGTGTCAGGGAGCGTGTGTGTGTCAGGGAGCGTGTGTGATGCAAATGCAGACAGTCTGAGAATTAGTCCAACAGAATGGAGAGCGGGGGATGAGCGATGAAGAGAGATGCAGATATGTAAAATATTAATGTGCTTCTTCGCAGCGGAGAGACGGGGGGCAGGGGAGGGGGGGTTGGGGATGTCAAACTTGGGGGGTGGGGAGGAGCGAACGGAGGAGATGGTAAATGACACAACAAAGATGAGCAGCTGACAGTTTTCTGCCGATGCTTCAGGAGCATTGTTTACATCCAGACAAGCACTCCAGGCGCCCAATTCCCTCCATCTCCTCTCTCTCCTCTTCCATACCTCCCTCTACCTCTCCTCCGATGGCTCTGTCGCTCACATGCTCTTGCTGCTGGAGGGGGGGGGGGGGGGGGGGGGGGGGGGGGGGGGTGTTGGGTGGCCCAGGGAAAAGGTCTGAGTAGGACAGATTTTTGGGTACTGTGCCCGCCCACAGAAAAGTCCCGTTAGTACAGAGGCAATTGCTTTGTTTAATTTTATTTGATTAACATCTTACTGCGTTAAATTAACATCTGTAAATGATTGTCTAATTAGTCTCATTAATTCACTGCTAATTTAATGTAGGCTTCAGTCTGACTGAGACTTTCCTTTAATTAATAGGAAGTTATTTGAAAAAGTTACTGAACTATTGTACGTACCAGTTATTCTAAAGGCAGTAGCCACTTGCCTGTCATTATCAGAGGAAAGGCTTATTTTAGCAAAGGGTGTGGGCTGCTGGGGCTTGAATAGCCTACACAAATTCAACATTCAGCAACATCGCTAACGGATAGTTGGTATTGGATTAGCACAGTAGGTAAAACAGCAACAAGAATCATAAATAACATTTTATAAAAAAAAACAAAGGCACAATTTTGTTTTCTTATTGAGAACTGTGATTTACTGTGTTGACATAAAGGTATCCTTAATTCTGCAATTGCTGTAGATATTCCAGAATATTCCCATTTTAATTGTCAATAAACTAATCGGTGATGATAAAACTCATTAGCATAGGTAAAAAGCACATTTGTTAATCCAAATTACAAGGAGGATTAGAGGTCCAACACTGCAGATGTTATTACTGGTTTGCTGTTACTAGGGGCTTGAAAAGGAGCTTGAAGGTAGGCATCCATATCGTGGTAGTGATGTCCTCTGTCAATCTGGAGAAGTCACTTTGTGTACATAATTCTATTACACATAGGACAACCTATATATGGTGATTCCTGTCATTCCCACTGTCAATAGCAAGGAAGCTCTCTTTTCTCCAAGTGAATAAGATACAAAAACCCTCTCCCAGTTGATCTAGTGGGGCTAACAAGTTGATTTCAATCCCAGTGTATAGGACCAGGCTCGTAGATTAAGCACATGTATATTTTGTCTATAGATGACATGAATAAACTATAAAAATAATAGAAAAAGTTTTAATGAAACATACGCCTGTTAAATTTGATTTTATCATTATGTGTATTATCAACATGATATGAATATTTCATTTTGTGAATTTTTTACGATTATTGGTATATTGTGACACCCCTAATTTGAAAATTCCCAATTAAACAACCTGCTCTCCACAGAGTCTAAGAAGGCAATTCAAGATATTACATTGACTACACAACCTTGATTAAGCTAATCTTATGCAGTAAAAATCACTGCTTACTAAGATTGAAATGTTCCTGTAGAGTGACAAAAATCACCTTGACAATCTTTAAAAGTTCTGAAACTTGCAACATGGGCTCTGCTTTGTCTGACGCCTAAACAATGCATACCAGATAAAGAATCTCATAGCAACAATCAAGCATCTTGGTGGCAGCGAGATGGTTTGGAGATGCTTTATATCAGGGAATTCTACAGAGGAATGTCAGGCCAGATCTTAGTGGGCTGAAGGGAAGCTGGGTAATGCAGCAGACATTATCCGTTTTTAGGTCGGGCAATAGTTTTTAGTCGCACAGGGTCATTGGGTGTTGCATAACTTAAAAATATTAAAGAAGTATCCGAATTGATCAAATAAATACATAAATAAGTATATACAGTGGAGAGAAGTATTTGATACAATGACGATTTTGCAGGGGTCTGTATTTTTTATCATAGGTACACTTCAAATATGAGACACGGAATCTAAAAAAAAAATCCAGAAAATCACATTGTATGATTTTTAAGTACTTAATTTGCATCTTATTGCATGACATAAGTATCTGATACATCAAAAAAGCAGAACTAAATATTTGGTAAAGAAACTATTGTTTGCAATTACAGAGATCATACGTTTCCTGTAGTTCTTGACCAGGTTTGCACACACTGCAGCAAGGATTTTAGCCCACTCCTCCATCCAGACCTTCAGGTTTCGGGGCTGTCGCTGGGCAATACAGACTTTCAGCTCCCTCCAAAGATTTTCTATTGGGTTCAGGTCTGGAGACTGGCTAGGCCACTCCAGGACCTTAAGATGCTTCTTACGGAGCCACTCCTTAGTTGCCCTGGCTGTGTGTTTCGGGTCATTGTCATGCTGGAAGACCCAGCCACGACCCATCTTCAATGCTCTTACTAAGGGAAGAAGGTTGTTGGCCAAGATCTCGCGATACATGGCCCCATCCATTCTCCCCTCAATGCGGTGCAGTCGTCCTGTCGCCTTTGCAGAAAAGCATCCCCAAAGAATGATGTTTCCAACTACATGCTTCATGGTCTTCTTGGGGTTGTACTCATCCTTCTTCCTCCAAACACGGCGAGTGGAGTTCAGACCAAAAAGCTCTATTTTTGTCTCATCAGACCACATGACCTTCTCCCATTCCTCCTCTGGATCATCCAGATGGTCATTGGCAAACTTCGGACGGGCCTGGACATGTGCTGGCTTGAGCAGGGGGACCTTGCGTGAGCTGCAGGATTTTAATCCATGACGGCCTAGTGTGTTACTAATGGCTTTCTTTGAGACTGTGTTCCCAGCTCTCTTCAGGTCATTGACCAGGTCCTGCCGTGTAGTTCTGGGCTGATCCCTCACCTTCCTCATGATCATTGATGCCCCACGAGGTGAGATCTTGCATGGAGCCCCAGACCGAGGGTGACTGACCGTCATCTTGAACTTCTTCCATTTTCTAATAATTGTGCCAACAGTTGTTGCCTTCTAACCAAGCTGCTTGCCTATTGTCCTGTAGCCCATCCCAGCCTTGTGCAGGTCTACAATTTTATCCCTGATGTCCTTACACAGCTCTCTGGTCTTGGCCATTTTGGAGAGGTTGGAGTCTGTTTGATTGAGAGTGTGGACAGGTGTCTTTTCTACAGGTAACAAGTTCAAACAGGTGCAGTTAATACAGGTAATGAGTCGAGACCAGGAGGGCTTCTTAAAGAAAAACGAACAGGTCTGTGAGACACGGAATTCTTACTGGTTGGTAGGTGATCAAATACTTATGTCATGAAGTAAAATGCAAATAAATTACTTAAAAATCATACAATGTGATATTCTGGATTTTTACAGACCTCTACATGCTTTGTAAGTAGGAAAACCCGCAAAATCGCAAAAATTGCATACTCTGCTCCATACAGCAACACCCAAGTGGTTCTCATCGGCAGCCATACTTGTCATATCTTCGGCTCTTCCAAGTTGTGGGATTGGATGATGCTTCAGTCACATTTGACTTTCATTGTCGTTACTGAAGCTCCATTTCCTTTTCTCAATACCCGTTTCTGCATTAGTGGGTTTTTTTTGCCCAGTTTCAGCCATGAAGATGTTACAGCAGAATAGTCTACTGAGCACTGTTAGATAAGGTATGGTTTGGCATGGGTGTAACAAGAGGCCCAGTCTTCAAGACGAGGAAAGAAGACATGGACACAAGCAGCCAGAATGACAGATGTAGATTCAAGTGATAGTAATGAGATGCACATACACAGGCCTTCAGCAGCGGTTCTACATTACAATCCCAGAGCACAGCCTGTTTTACCCATATGCTTTCAAATAGAACATCATCACTTTCCCATTTAGTAGAGTTGTATTTTGGTCGCAGTAGTCCACAGTCATGTAACATATTACTATTAATCAGCAGTTGATGCCTGCAGGTTGATCAAGAGGGTGATTTGAAGGGGAGTGAGATGATTTTTGTGTGAGAGGAAGATGATGTGATTTTGGGTTAAGAAAGGGGGGAGGTGCTTTTGGGGTGAAAGGTTCGGGAGGTGAGTTTTTGGGTGAGAGAGGTTGAGAAGGAGAGTTTCTGAATGAGAGAGGTTCCGAGGGTGATTTGTGGGTATGAGGCTTCGACAGGAGGTAGGTGACTAGGTAAAGGTATTGGAATGTTGCAGCCGTACCTCTTCAGAGTAGTGGTCAGAAGGAAGCGGTGGGTAGTCACACTGCTCGATCTTCTTACACAGAGAGTACAGGTTCATCTTATCACCGTAGAACGGGCTCTGGAGAGCTGCCATCTGAGGAAAGGGGAGAGTCATTGGTAAGTTAAGCAATGACACAGTATGTGATTCTGTTGATTGGAAGACAACTCAAAATCATTGAAAGCAAGAAAATTGTTGTATTTTAAATCCGCTTAACCAAAATATGAAATCCTGCTCTCGCTCAATATTGAAACTAAGACGAGGAGATCTCTATTAGGTAACGACAGGCAAGCATATCTACAAAGACCAGGAAGGATGGAAGAAAGAGGAAAGGTGACAAGAAAAGAGGATATAGCGAGATTGGAGAGCCCGGGGAGGCAGGGGAGTGCTGGGAGGCGAGAAAGAAAAGCAGGTATTTGCTGAAGCAGTCATCGAGACTGGTGTCACTTTTCTCTCCCCTCTCCCACTCTCCCCTCCCATCCTCACACAAGCTTCATCATTTACCGACGCTTAATCAAGCAACTGGAAGGTTGCCTAGCAACGAGGGTAGGATGGAAAAACTAGACAAGTTGCTCTCATTGAAGCAAATACCTTACCCGTCTCTCCATCCAGTGCTCTACCTCTCACTTCCTGTGCTCTACCTGTCTCTCATCCGTGCTCTACCTGTCTCTCATCCATGCTCTACCCCTCGCTCATCCGTGCTCTACCTCTCTCTCATCCGTGCTCTACCTCTCTCTCATCCGTGCTCTACCTCTCTCTCATCCGCGCTCTACCCCTCTCTCTCTTCCCGCGCTCTACCCCTCTCTCTCTTCCCGCGCTCTACCCCTCTCTCTCTTCCCGCGCTCTACCTCTCTCTCTTCCCACGCTCTACCCCTCTCTCTCTTCCCGCGCTCTACCCCTCTCTCTCTTCCCGCGCTCTACCTCTCTCTCTTCCCGCGCTCTACCTCTCTCTCTTCCCGCGCTCTACCTCTCTCTCTTCCGGCGCTCTACCTCTCTCTCTTCCGGCGCTCTACCTCTCTCTCTTCCGGCGCTCTACCTCTCTCTCTTCCCGCGCTCTACCTCTCTCTCTTCCCGCGTTCTACCTCTCTCTCTTCCCGCGCTCTACCTCTCGCTCTTCCAGTGCTCTACCTCTCTCTCTTCCAGTGCTCTACCTCTCTCTTCCCGTGTTCTACCCCTCTCTCTTCCCATGCTCTACCGCTTACTCTTCCCGTGCTCTACCTCTCTCTCTTCCTGTGCTCTACCGCTCTCTTTCCATGCTCTACCTCTCTCCATCCAGAGCACTACCTCTCTCTCCAGCCTGTGCTCTATCTATCTCCATCCTGTGCTCTCTCTCTCTCTCTCCATCCCGTGCTCTACCTCTCTCTCCATCCCATGCTCTAGCTCTCTCTCCATCCCATGCTCTACCTCTCTCCATCCCATGCTCTACCTTGCTCTGTCACACGCTCTACCTCTCTCTCCATCCCATGCTCTACCTCTCTCTCTGTCCCGTGCTCTAAATCTCTCTCCCCACACATCCCTCCATCTTTGAGTGCTAACAGGGGGACTGCGGTGCACAGTGAGGGTAGGGTAGGACAGCTTCTGTCACATTGGCAAATGAGAAATAAAAATGATGGTGCTAGGATCTCAGCAGGAAGTCGGTCCCCTGGACCAGCTGCACCATGACAGTATATGGCAGTGGTAAGGTTGGTTTCTCACATATTTGGAGAGAGAAAATCAGAGAAAGAGAGCAAAACATTTTCTGAGTGAAACCGAACGAAACATTCCATTTTATACATTCTGTTTTGAGAAAGAGAAACCGTGAGGGGAAACTGAGACAAAACATACAGAAACAAAACAGTGAGATAACAGACCCATAAACAAAACAACACCTAAAACAAACACATAGTAATTCACAAAATCTAGAATAATCTATTAAAGACTACATGAACATACTGGATTCTACAATCACATTGAAGGAAGAACAAACCCTCCAACCCAAAAAGGCCTGGGGTGTTGATAGTACACTTAACGAGATGATACAATTCACAGAACACAAATTAGCAATTTTTTCATCTTTATTCTCAGTTTAGGCGTCATCTTTAATATTTGGTGTGATCACCTGAACTCACATAAGCTGAGACAAATTTGACCTCAATAACAACCGGGGAATCTGCGTAAAGAGCAACCTTGGGAAAATCCTTTGCACAAACATTTCTTCGCAAACAATATCCTGAGCAAATGTCGAATTGGCTTTCTGCCAAAACATCCCATAACATGTATCTTGTACACTGCACAATCTAATGAAAAAGAAAGCAAGGCCTTCTCGTGCTTTGTTGATTTAAAAAATATATTTTGATTCAATTTAGCATGAGGGTCTTCTGTACAGATTATTGTTAAGCAGAGAAGGTAGTAAGACAAATGAATTTATAATATCTATATACACAAACTAAGTGCACAGTTAAAATTGGCAACAACATACAGATGTTTTTCCTAAGGGGGGTGAGATAGGGATGCTGCTCGAGTCCCACTCATTTCAACATTTATTTTAATGAATTGACAAGAACACTGCCAAGTCTGCAGCACCCAGCGTCACTCTACAGGACTCATAAATCACACCTACTGTTTGTAGATGATCAGGTGCATCTTTCACAAACCAGGGAGAGCAAACAGCAGCATCTAGATCTTCCGCACAAATTCTGTCAGACTTGGGCCCTCACAGTTTACCTCAGGAAGACAAAAATAATGAATTCGCCAGAAAGGTCCAGATGCCAGGATCACAAATATGAATATTATGACACTGCCGCCCTGGAGCAGAACGATAACTACACTTACCTCAACCTAAAAGTAACAGGTAACTTGATGAGTTTGAATTTGACACACTGGAATGAATCAAGCAATAAACAGAGGACACTGGAATGCTACCTTGCCCAAATCCAACAGAGCGGCAGTAGAATACCTGACCTGGGTAACAGGCATAGCATTCTATTATAACAGGCCCCCACAACCCAGGCCAGGCTCTTAAAGAAGAGCAGCCAGAGTTGTGACCCAATGCATGAGAAAAGGGCAACCAGGGCAGTCTCATGTTTGCTCATTATTTGCCCATTTTCAGTACACTGTACATAGCTCAACTCACAATGCCTTGTTTGCCATATTTACCAGTTTTCATTTTTATTTTTCACTGTTGCCATTCATCAGTTTTTCCTACTTTTTTGGCAATGTTAACAAATCTTCCCGATGCCAATACATTTTTTTGAAATTAAACATAGAAAACGAAACCAGGAGTGAGATAGGTAGAGAGGAACGGAAAAATACACAAAGAAACAAGGAGATAGTGGAGAAAGAGAAAGAAACAAAGACCACCGTATTTTCATGCATCTTCTGCTTTTGACAGATGAAAAATGTCAACTGTCCTGTTTGTATTTGGGAGTTTTTGCACTATTCATCTGGTTCATTAGTGTCTGCTACTCCTAGCTCCTGACAGCTGCCAGCCCAGCCCCACACATGCACACGCACACAGAAGCATGCCGGCGTGCACGTGCACGTGCGCAAGCACACAAACAAGCTAAGTTCCAGGTTCGGCGTAACGGCAATGGGCACAAATGATTGACTTGCTCCATGACCTCGGGATGCGCACCCGTGTCTCATTGGTATTCCAAAACCATCTACCGCACACGCATGTCTGCTGTCGGTCTGAGGGGCTGCTGGTGGCACGCACACACGCGCACACACACACACGCTTTGTATCATTCTGGTTGATTTTAGCCAATAGCTGCGTGTGTTTACGTGCAAGTGAATCCACCACGTTCAGCTCTGGAAGGCCTCTGGAGGACCGGAACGCTACTGGTTTTCATCCTCATTTTTTTTTATAATGGACTGATTCAGACTTGGAAGCCCAGATGAGGGCAATAACCGTGTAGGGAAAAGCTAAAGTCTGAAGTAGCCCTCCTGGATTGGAGCTCGGCTCCACAGTTAAGCCAGCTCTCATAAACACGAGGGCAGGATATGCAAGTAAGTAGCTCTTCTTAATGAACACCCAGCTCTCTGGTTGATTTCATCTCTCCCTCTCTCCTTTGCTCAACTGTCGTAAAGAACTAACCGATTTGCTTTCTGTAGTCTTGAAACATGACAAATCCTGCAGTAATACATGTTGTTTCGTGTCTGTTGATGTTCTGAATGAATATAACCAACTAATTCTTAAGCCTAAAAAATAAAGCATGACAATTTGAGAGAGAAAGCGCATGCAAACGGTTTCACCCTCTAAGCCCTTCAGATTCCACGGACAGAAGGGGGCTGAGTGGGCAGACCAGTCACCAAGGTAAACCCCGGTGGAGACGTGATACTGGAACACTAGAAAGAATGAGACCTTTCTGGGTAGATTTTAAAAGTTCAAGTGAAATAAAGTCTTAAATCTTTAGCATGTTCTCATCTTGAATGAGTCCCATTAAAAAGGTCAAACTCCCATGGGGCACAAACGTATACAGGGGCACGATAAGAGGGAGCACAGAGCCGAGGGTTTAAACAGAAACACGTGGTCCAACTGAGAGACAGCGGGACTTTAACGGGGGTGTTCATGCTGACTGTAAAACTTTAAGAGAGGCATCCAACGGTTAAAGATGGGGAGAGATGGGAACGCAACAGGGAGGGAATGAGAAGTTTTGGGAAAGAAAGAGGTGAGGGGTAGAGAGGAAACAGGAGGGAAGACGGATGAGGGAAGGAATTACAAATTCCCACATGGAGCAAACGTTACTCCAAAAAAGGCTTTATGACACCGGCACAAGAATTACGTTAAGTGTTACCAAGAATGCTAACCGTAGCGAATGTCAATTGTTAAGTGTTCAAAGGAGAAACTAAATCTAAAAACACCACAACCAGTAGGAAATCATGTTAATGTGTACTCCATGACAAAATGTGTACGGTAGTATTGTATGTAATACTAACGGCCCTTTGACAAAATGTCTGAAGGACCATATTGTCATATTTTTACAATAAGCCATCCTTTACTTAGTTTTCTTTAGCTCTGTCCAAATTGATGAATTGCAACAGTACAAGCCAATTAGTAATAGCATAAAAATGTCACAGCAAATGTGCATGTACTGCAAGAGTCCTTTTACATTTAAGAGCATATCAGTCGCGATCCACCAAGTAGGACAAGGGTAGGGTCTCTCTTCGTCTCTCTGCAGCACACCTACATTCTCCTAATGTGTCTATTTTGCCAGTCCATCTTTGTAAGAAACATACTCTCAATGCACCTACTGTACAAGAACGGGAATTTCACCACACCACCCATTTAATCATTGCCAATTAATTGGCACAAGAGATATGCAAACTGTGGGTGACATTTAGTCCAGTATAAAGAAGCTAGATTGTCAAGTGATTCTACATTCTAGGTGGCTAGTTAACCAATTTCAACAGAAATTGTGAATAATTATTATAACTCATGGCAGCAAACAACGCATTTCATTTATAACCTGATAATGATCTGCATCAAGGACCAGTCTATAAGCGGTGGGCAACTGTGTTACAGGCCACATAGAAAATCATGTCAGGCTTTAATGAAATTAAGTACTGAAGGTAGGCCTGCAATGAACACCACATAAAGGCTAAAGTAGACTGCATTACTTTAATCAAAAGCAACTGTTTTGTTTTTAGGGCACTCTTATAGGCGCAAATAATGCTCAGATAGCCTATTGGTTACTGTTTGAAACCCTGTTCACTGTTATTGCATACTGTATGTTGCACGGAATTCTAAAGTAAAGTATTCGCTCAGGAGACCAGACATTTGCTCACTAACCCGAAAAATTAGGAATCATTGGCAAGCAGCATTTGAATTTAGTTTTTTATTACACACTGCCAAAATAGCCACTGCAAACTTCACTCCAAACTGGCACAATTTCCCTTAGCCACAGCATCCGTAGCTCAGTGAATGTGTCATCATGGGGTGGGCAAACCTTTTGCCTCAGGGGCCACATGAGGATTTTTAAATTAAATGGAGGGCCACGTTTGTTTTGTAATTAGTAGTATGCAGTTATTGGAAGCACCTATGAATACCTAGACACAGCATACCATCGTATAGCTATACGCCCTGCCTGACCGATCCATTAAAAAGTACATATCTAGGCCAGTAGGAATTCTCTTCAAGACAGTATTCTTCTGGCCAATGACCGGGTCAGTAAGAAAAAAAAGTTAACATTGGGTCAGTTGATGTTATGGGGTTGGGCACGCATGCACACAAATACACCGACATCAAACAGAATGGCAGATGCAGACATAGATGGAGACAATGGCCAGGCATTGATGGGAATATCTGTCTCTCGTCCATCTAGACCCCGAGGCATAACACTGAAACATTCATCCTCTCTCCAACACAGCCCTAAAACAAACACACACATGTACGACCCTCGAAGACCTGCCGGATTCATACAACCAGCGCACACGCCTGTAATACCTTTATATGTATACTGAATAATATTGTATTCTGACATTGGGAGCCAAGTGTGTCAGTATGTGATGCAGGTTTGGAATGGAGAGATACAACCTGACAAACACACAGAAGCCAACAAACCACTGACTGCTGATTTCTCCCAAGTACCAATAAGCCCTACATTTCTTTCTCACAAAATCCTGCATCCCAGATAGTTACCTGATGAAAAAAGCCACCTCTAAAGAATAACTTTACAAGCAAGCTAAATCGAATTACAAATACACATTCATTTGAAAGAGCTCTGGACCTTGTCTGACATTGGCAATTAGCTCATTGTGTCTTTTGTTCTAGTTTCTCAGAGCAGCGTCAGAAGCGGAGGTTAACTCATTCAGCTGCTGCTGAAAACAACTACAAGCAAGCTGCTATCCTGCATTACCATAATCATATGAATTTTTTTTCTTTCAATGTTACAGAAATACCAATTGACTCATGTCTTGGATCCTTTCTTTTTCCTATCAGGAACCAGTCAGGTAATGACCCATAGCGGTTTCCTCTGAAAGTTAAAGTAAAATACGGGATATTATTTAAATAAAGAGCTTCCCTGACCAATAGTACATATAACGACATTTGCATTTCTGTACCTGAAGTGTTTGAGTTTGACTAAGGGCAACACATTATTTTGCGCATCATATGACCTTAACTGGTACTATAACTATTCTGTTATTAGCACTCTATCCATATTTCAGAAATGGCACCATACACAGTTTTTTTTTTAAACTGAGTGAAGAAGTTGCCATATAGACTTTTTGAGGATGCATATCAAAGTTGATAATCTTTTTTTAATGCAGTGTGATCAGTGGGGTGAAAGGGTTTCTTGTAGAATCCAGAAGGTAATCAAACTAGTCAGTATCAGTGCTCAGCACAACCACCCAGTTGATCCCAACCACATGGACATGTCACTGTGATTACCCGGCTGGCTTCAAACACACTACAGCTCTCCTATCCCTGTTTACCTGGGAAAAGTGTGTGTCTATCTATATTTAGACACTAGGACAAGGTATAGAAAATGGGTATTGTATACATTACCTCGTAGAGCAGGCAGCCTAGCGACCAGATGTCAGACTTGAAGTTGTATCCATTTTCATGTATTCTCTCTGGAGACATGTAGTAGGGAGTGCCCACTGGATTGGGGGAAAAAAGACAGACCGGGAGAGAGAGAGAGACGAGAAAGACACATTAACCTGTAGCCTACATAACGGTTCCGGCA
>JACXGK010000315.1:69399-86127 GCA_016801125.1 Novumbra hubbsi
CCCATTCACAATCCCATTCACAATCCCATTCACAATCCCATTCACAATCCCATTCACAATCCCATTCACAATCCCATTCACAATCCCATTCACAATCCCATTCACAATCCCATTCACAATCCCATTCACAATCCCATTCACAATCCCATTCACAATCCCATTCACAATCCCATTCACAATCCCATTCACAATCCCATTAACAATCTGAAACACACACATGCACAGAAACGACTACATCACTGCTCCGGTTCAACTCTAATTACCATACCTCATCATGATCAAATACAGGAATCAAACAGATATTCTACAAACTGCCACATTCCGGCTCTGGTTCTGAAACGTTATAATCCCAATGCCATGCTGGCTGGCCCAAGTCTAGACGACACAATCATACAGTACAACCCAAGAGAGCTGTAGTTACACTGCCTCACCACAAAGGGCAATAGTGAGCCTGCCCGATACAAGTTAAGAGTAGTGTAATTATATTACCATTACAGTGAATGTGAAAGCTGTGGGTTATCTATGTAAAAATGAGTAAGACGGCTGCCTTTTTATTGAGAGTCGTTTCTAATAAGTCTATCTCTCAAATGTGAAGTCCCTACAATCAATTCTGATAGGAAGAGCAAGAATAAGATGGTTTTGAGAGCGAAAGCAAGTCAGGGTTTAGGGAGAGAGGTTTAAGGGCGATGGAAAGAGAGAGACAGAGGAGAGAGAAGAAATGGTTTGCAAGCCCTGTTTAAATTGGTCATCGAGCCGGGGTAATGCACGCACGTGAATATGCATTTCCATGTCGTCTGTGTGGTGTGCATGTGTTTCTACGGACCTCTCCCGGTGATGTTCAGCAAACATCTATTACCCACTGATTAAAGAGCATCATCCTCTTTTATGCTAATAGTTGTATAGAAAGGCAGAGCAACAGTGGTTACCAGCCAGCCAGCCTGCCTCAGTCAGCATCCATTCATTCCTAATTAAAAGGCACTCATTTATTCATGCAGATAAACTGGAAGTCATGTTGGGATTGATATCCGTTATTAGAGATCATTAGGACAACTGAGTTGCATTCTCTGGGAAGGAGAGAATACGGCCATGGTAGAAATCTATGATTGGAATTGCATTGTGACTGTGTGTGCCGTGGAACATTTTGGCACAAACTATATTTATTTAGTTTATATAAATATAATTTACCAAACAAATAACATTTTAAGAACCATATATTGTAGTTAACATAATCCGTTTTAGTTACCTGAAGGCCCAATCATGTGTCACATCACATTGTATCTGCTTTATTAACCAATTGTCATTTCCCACACTGTTCCCAGTGAGAGCAAAGAGGGAACCTGCACAGCTATTAAGGCTTCTGGATGTTAAAAAGACATAAGAAACCCGGCTAAGAAATGAAGCATGTGAAACTTGGAGAATTGAGCGAGTCAACAAATGAACATTGGAGCGAACACAGTCAGAACCTGGAAAAACCCAACTAGACTAATAACAGTAGGGTTAAATTAAATTCACATTTAACGCTGTTGTTCATTTTCATTTCGTAGACCGTGTCTCTTACCCATGTAAACTAGAAAGCAGGTGTGACTGGTTAGCCATTGGTGAAGCCAAACAATCGCCAGGGCGGATGTTTGATGGGATGGAGACTGTGTGCGCTCATGGTTTAGTTCCCTGCTGCTCAACCACTGATATAGGTTGTGCATACAGGGTTTGGCGATTCCTTCCCACTGCTGAACCCAACTGGGCTGTGCATTATGTAATGAATTCTGCTTAAACACATTCTAAAAAGTCAATGTGATGGAAATTTCTATCAAAATGTTGTAAACCTAAGGAGCGAGTCACTTCTATACAGCAAGTCACAAATACATAATGCAAATGTCAAATAAAAATCTCTGTCAAAAAATATATGCATATAGTTTCACAAATCCAAAAACAAATGATGAATCGAAAACAAAAACAAAGTAGGATTAGTAAATACAGTTTTTCTTATGTTGAATCATGTGTTTTTTATGTTACAGCATTTGTCACCTGCATATTACAGATGTGTGAATTGCATTACATATTTGGCACAATTTTAGGCTGTATGTTGTTGATTTCTACAGCTCCAGAATTGTGTGTAACTTCAAAACAATCAGACAAACATCGACTTTGAACATGGCGAATGGAAGTTGTTCACAGGTGGCTTTTACGTTTCAGTCACTCAGTTAGCTTATTGAATGGCGCTTGAGAACTGAAGTCCACACATTGAAAATAAATTGGTACACAATTACTTGCAAAGTATGTTTTAAACATATGGGTTATCTGAAGCATAACCACAAATAATCTGAATTTCATATGCAACTGATCGGTAAAATGCTACTCACAAATATTTAGTAGCCTTCACAAATGTAATGCAAGTCACACATAGGTAAAATACAGGTGACAAAAGCTGTAACATTAATAATTGTGCTTTGTTTTTGTTAACCATTCATAATTTGTTTTTGGATATTCACAAACATTTGTGAAACTCTATAAAATTAAGAATACACATTATCATCACAGTATAATCCTAAATCAAGTTTAGCGTTTTGCTAGATTACCCGTCACTACTGGTAGCATGAGGCGGTACCTGCAGCCCATTCAGGTTCCAGAAGCTGTCCAGCTCCTCCAGGATGGCACATCCATCCATGCCTTTGTAAGAAGGTTAGCTGTGACTGCCATTACAGTCTCACAGATCACTTAATTTCAGTCAGATTTTGCAATTTAACTGTTTTCTTGTTGGTTAGTATATTTGTTTCAGGATCAACTTTGCCCTCAGGCTATTGGGCAGCTCACATAGAGACAACGTCATCCTATGGGAAGGACTAAAAATACTAAAGTAGTACTACAGCACATGTCTCTATGGCATGGAGAATCTCAGTGAACACTTGCAGTCTTGCCTGACCAGTTAAAAATACAAAAGAGAAGCTATCAGCATACACAAACACAAATCTCAATATCACATTCGTTTGCGAGCTACTGTGTTGTGACATTAAAAACTGGGCAAAAGTCTTCATTCTTCTTGCCATCTGACAAGATATTGAATACCTTTTGTAAATTAATAAGGTAAGGAGAACGTCTTATCACTTTGCATTCAATTACTTTTGATTTTTGTTAATTCTATAGATGTTTTATTTGTATTTATTCAACTTTAAATTAAGATAAAAAATCAAATGACCAGATACACAGCTTTTAACAATTATCTCAGGTGGCTTAAGACTTCTTCACAGTACAGGAACTGTAACTAAGTTTGCAAAGTTAATACGTTTTGATGAAGGAATAACTTTTCTGTTCTGACAGAGATAGTGCAGTATCCATCTAGACAGCTCAGCTGTTACAACATAAAGACTGGAGCTTGACAGCACAAGGCAAGTGAGGGAAGGTGTTCTGAGAGATGGCTGGATTGGCTGATAAGACAATTGTTTGGTAGACAAAGCGTATTAAGCTAATTCATATAGCATCAGGAATTTCTCACTACTACCCAAATCTAACAGACGGTTCCACCAGACCTTCAGCAAATGTCACTTAACAAGATTATGGTTTATTTAATCTATTACCGTCTTGTCAGTACTGCGCCAGTAAAATAGTTTAGACTGTACTATTGTTGATTAAATACGTCTGCGTATGTGTGCTGGGTTTTGAATTGTGTTCATGTGCACGTGCATATATATTTGTGTATGTTTGTGTACACACATGTGTATGTGCATAAATGTATGTTTGCGTACACAGGAATGCATGTGCACACATGTATGTTTGTCTTCACAGGTGTGTATGTGCATATATGTATGTTTGTGTACACAGGTATGTATGTGCACGCATGTATGTTTGTGTTCACAGGTGTGTATGTGCATATATGTATGTTTGTGTACACAGGTGTGTATGTGCACGCATGTATGTTTGTGTTCACAGGTGTGTATGTGCATATATGTATGTTTGTGTACACAGGTGTGTATGTGCACACATGTATGTTTGTGTGCACAGGTCTGTATGTGCATATATGTATGTTTGTGTACACTTGTGTGTATGTGAAAATTGGTGCATGAGTTCTCGAACCAATACCCAGTTCTACCCTACTTAAGGGAGGGCATTTTGCAAAACAGAGAGTATTTTGGTTGGTCCTCACAAACACAATAAACATTTTTAGGCCTGTTGTTAAAATGAAGGTTAGAAATAGGATTAAAATTAGGTCCAGCCATTAAGGGTTTAAAGGTTAGGTTTAGGCATAAACGTTTTTGAGGTAAAGGTTAGAGTAAATCATACATTTAGGGCTGGAGCTAGCCCTCAAGGGTACTACATTTCCAGACCTCACTTTGCAATTCTGAATGCAATTCCGGTATGGGTATGTGCCAGTGTGTGCATGTGTGTGTGTGTGTGTGTGTGTGTGTGGGCTGCTGAGGTAAAAGGGAAAAGAAAGAAAGTTGACAGGCTCCGAGCTGGACCTCCATCTAGTCAGAACTTCCCTACTCTACAGTGGTGGTTTGACTCATTACAGCGCCAAACTGTCACACACACACACACACTTCACAGCCCCCATGCAGAGAGACACATGGGGAAAGGAGAGAAAGAGGAGCAGAGAAACATGATATTCTAGCTGGAGAAGCTATGGGTAGGTGCAACGGTTTGGTTGGTAGAGCAGGGCGCTTCCAATGCCAGGGTTGTGTGGTTGTTTCATTTCTTTAGGAAATGAGAGGGGGGCCAGGGCGAGAGGGGGCCAGGGCGAGACGGGGCCAGGGCGAGACGGGGCCAGTGTGAGAGGGGGGCAGGGTGAGAGGGGGGCGCTAGGAAGTGAGGGTGCTCGAGGGTAAGGGTGCTCGGGGGAGAGGGTTCCCGAGGGAGAACATTTGTGTACATTATGTGTACAACATAAGTGTACATTTATTTGAAAATATATTATTCTTTCTTTCCCTTGTTTACTATTAATTGGATTTAAAAAATATTTAGATACTACTTGCCTCGCGAATAAAGCCACTTTGAACTGTATTGAAACATAGATGATTGAAGTGACAGACAGTTTGAGAGAAGGGAAATGGAAGATAAAGAAATGGGGTAAAAAGGGGAGGTTTTGTAAGAGACAGAATGGATAGACAGAAAAGCAGAGAAAAAGAGAGAGTTGTACAAACGGAAAGAGAGAGAGAGCAAAGAGCCACAAATAGCTGGGAGAAAAGGAGAGGGAGAAGGAAAGAGCGATGGAGAGAAACGATGGAGAGCCAGAGAGGAGAAGCTTTAGGGAAGGGATGGACCGGGTCTTTATGCCCATGGGGGAGATTAACCCCCGTGTGCTCTCCCACCCTGACCAGTGGGCTGAGGAGTAGCACACTCACAGATCAACTGCAGAGGGCGCTGTGGTATCTACATTTAGGCTACTATGTCTATTCAGACTGTAGGACAGACCATTCAACACAACCTG
Source organism: Novumbra hubbsi (assembly GCA_016801125.1). NCBI lineage: Eukaryota > Metazoa > Chordata > Actinopteri > Esociformes > Umbridae > Novumbra > Novumbra hubbsi. The sequence continues at coordinate 74,822 of JACXGK010000315.1, forward strand.
CTACTGGCATTTTGTAGCGTGTCATGTTCTCTTAATTCTGTTGTTTACAATTGTGTAAATACGTGATTATATTAATTGATCATTTGAATTTCCTCAAAAACATCCTGTCCTAGACATATTTCTGGAAACATAAGAAGGCGTTGCATGTCTAAGAAACAAGCAACACCACAGAAATTGAGAGGCACGAGATGAACTCGGGTCAATTCAATCTTTAAAGGAGAAGTTTTAACTCAGAGGCACCGCCCCCACCACGAGCCAGTCTGCTGGCCGTACAGCCATTATAAAGTGTCAGAACCGTGGGTCAGGACGAGTTCCACCCAGATCAGAGGTCAGGGGTCAAAGCAACAGGAAGTGACTAACTAGCCAATGAAGCAGTGACAACCCCTCAGCTGCTTTTAGAAGGATTCAACCCCCACCTTTATAACACACATGCTTCTGAGCTGCATCCGCTAATGAAACACATCCCTTTAGTGTGTGTGTGTGTGTGTGTATTACCTAGAGAACGTTTACATGAGAGTATGCAAGCATTGGTCTTACCTAGTGAATGAGCTGCGGTGGTTTTGGAACTGAAGAAACGTCCCAGTCCAAGATCTCCCAGCTTCACCACTCCTGTGGCTGTTATGAAGACATTCGCTGGTTTTATATCTGTAGAAAAGAAAAGTTTCATTTCAAGCGTGTGTGCAATGCCTATGTCAGGGGTGCCCAAACATTCTCCTATGAAGGGCCAAAAATCAAACTTGACTGAGGGCCGTGGGACGAAAGTAACATTGCATTATACCAAACTGTATTATACTATATGGTGTGTTGGGCCAAATCAAAGGACTGTAGGGCCCTAGTTTGGGCACCCTCGCTCTATGTAAAGCTGCACAATTTGAACATGCGCAATTTGTAAACCGCAGAAAGTTTTTTTTATATTTACAGGGATGTCATATTTGCTATAATCATATTTGTATCTGTATACAACTGATTAGGAGTTGATTTTAGGATCCGTTGGTTTACTTAAAAATAATAATTCAGATTTTTTGTATAAAGTTTGGAGCCTGGCAAGCAAACAGCTTTCATATTCTTAAAATATCCCAATTCAGTGATGGCCCAATAGCAAACAAGTCCTATAGAAAACATTAGTCCCAAACCAATAAAGTAATAATGTAAATAGAAGTTTTGCAGGCACTCTGAACAACCAGAAACTTTGAAGATACTACGCAGAGCGTAATGCCAAAGAATAGGGGGCTGTTAGGGAGAGGAACATGAAGATACTACGCAGAGCGTAATGCCAAAGAATAGGGGGGCTGTTAGGGAGAGGAACATGAAGATACTGCACAGAGCGTACTGCCAAAGAATAGGGGGCTGTTAGGGAGAGGAACATGAAGATACGCACAGAGCGTACTGCCAAAGAATAGGGGGCTGTTAGGGAGAGAAACATGAAGATACGCACAGAGCGTACTGCCAAAGAATAGGGGGCTGTTAGGGAGAGGAACATGAAGATACTGCACAGAGCGTACTGCCAAAGAATAGGGGGCTGTTAGGGAGAGGAACATGAAGATACTGCACAGAGCGTACTGCCAAAGAATAGGGGGCTGTTAGGGAGAGGAACATGAAGATACTGCACAGAGCGTACTGCCAAAGAATAGGGGGGCTGTTAGGGAGAGGAACATGAAGATACTGCACAGAGCGTACTGCCAGGAACATGAACCCAGAGGACCATGTTGATGGAGACTATGGATGATGAAGGCATAGTTGAATAATGTCTTCTGTTTTTTGGGTCCAGAGAGATATTTAGAGAGATGCAAAATCTGTAAGACGGTGGTTAGAACAACATGCGGCCTAACAACAACGTATTTAAACACATGAGCCATAGGGACTTGCATGAAAAATGCGTGACAACGATGTCTCTTGACGAAACCAAAAATACATTGCATACCCAGACCAGCCAAATAATTATCAATAATCAGGGGTGGCGTAAAAGTTTCATGACAAGGGTACGAGATTAACTCTTTGAATGCGCATATTAGTAAAGACGTAATCTAACTCTAAATATGCACTGTCATACTAATATACGATGATTTGATCAACCACTGGTAATTATTTATTAATGTATAGCAACAGTGGACAAATAGCAGATAGAACACAGAAGAAAATGGCCTAACAAAACTAACCTTTAAGATTTAGAAAAGTGTTTCCTACAGGGTATAAATATTCACAAAAGCAGATCTTCCCTTTTGAAAAAGCAGAACGGAGACATTCGCAAATAATGTGCAAAGTGCAGCAATTAAAAACCATACAAATATTAAACAGTAAAATAAAGGCTAAAAAACATTTAGAAAAGCCTATACGCTAAACCATAAAATATATAGGCCTAAGGCATATACGAATAGCCCATAGGACACTGAAGAGAATGCCCTAACAAAATTACCCTAATCTGCGTTTTCAGCAGTACCATACTCATTTTAAAAAATGGATGTTCACACAAAATACATCCACCAATACATTACTTAGAATATTTTACTTCATAGTTTTATTTTAAAGGACCTGAGAAGGGGAACTGTCGCACCACACACATCCCTTACATAACTCAAAAAGAGCTCACAGAGACAAAAGGGAATAACAGAGCCAATCACATATTATTTAGCCAATAAACCACACCAAAAGGACATGGACATTTTTGCTGATCATGTTGTAGTGCAGCCCCACCTCTATGCATGACTCTTCGAGAGTGCATGTGTTCCAGCGCACTGCACAGCTGGACAAAGTACTTCCACACTGTCCTCTCTGGGATTAATCTTCGTTGCTTCTTAAAGTGCTGCATAGAAAAACAAAACATGGTCAGACAAAACACACACACAACTATATAAAAAAAAAAAAGACTTAAACCAGGTATCGTGTCTAGCTGGATTTACAATACGGGGGTCCAACTTTAATGATTCCTCTTATGGTCTCTGGCTCTCTCCTTGACTCTGTCTCAATTCCCACTTCCACTGCCTCATTCCCTAGCTCTGGCCTCTCCCCCTGACCCTTCATCCCTCCAACCAGCCCCATCCCAAGCCCCCTTCTAATTTTCATTGCCCTGCGATGGAAAGCATATGACTTTCTCAGAACCTGAGAAAGAGCATTTCTGGTTACTTTCAAAAAGGTCACATCTGGTATTGCTCCTCCATTTATCGGTCTTACTATAAAAAAATAAATGCCAGTGTGTGATATCAGCATAAACATTTCCAAATGATTTCATAGACATTAAAATGTGATTCTCTTTCCGCTTCGAGTGTATAGTAACTAACGTAAACTATTTTTAAACATAACTCCACCAAGGAACAACAAAGCACATACATTTCATTTAAAATGTTGCATGCACTGGTTCCTAGACATTTCTGCCCAAATATGTGGAAGGTCTGGGGGAACTAATCATTGAGGTGGCAGTCACAAAAAAGATAAAGAGAAAGCATAAGAAATGTCAAGATTGATACTTGTGATCTTTAGAGATAGCATTCTGTTCTCAGTAACATGCTTTACATTCATCTTTATTAGTGCCTATAGGGGCTTTGTTTTGAGAATGCTCAGATGGACAACCACCCTTCCATCAATGTTTAGTCATTTAGCATATGCTCCTATTCAGAGAGACTTGCACAATAAGTGCATTCATCTTAAGGTGTCTGGCAACATCTGGTTTAGGACAGTCTTGTGTATGTTTGCATGTCAACGGGTCATTGTAAAAGTCTAGTCTAACAATTATCCAAAGAGCTGTAAGCTGTGGTCGCATTCATATGCAAAAATCCTTTCAATCTTTTTCTACCCCTCTATTTGAGCGAGTAGGCTAACGCAATACATTCAAAATCAGCAAAATACACATTGTAAAAGAAATGAAAGTGGATGATTTAGCATTTGTTAAATTTGCTCTGTGACTAAATAGCTCTTCGGTTTTCCCCATAGGATGGGATCTCCCCAGAAAAAAATATCTAGTGATTGCTTGAAATTAGGGATGGGCAAAATGTGGTTTCCTACACCGCATTTCTAAGTGGTTTTTAAATGACAGGCGATCCTTCATGTGTGTTGTTTAGGCTTGTTGTTTATGTTTGTCAACCAAAGCAGCAGAAGTGTTGTGGTGGCCCAGTCAAAAAGGCTTTGCTTCAGGGAAAGATAGATTACACTGATGGAATTAAAATGTACAGACGACAATTATTTATAAACTGAACGCTAAGTGAAGTTATGCTGTTGTTGAAACTGAATGCGGTTGGGAATGAAGAACACGGTAAGTAATTAAGCCAATTGCTAATTAGGCAGCTGGAAAGTAGGGCACATTTCTTTCTCACTTGGAGGCCAGTGGGAAAATGTTTGCTAGTACACCACAAGTTTGTGCCAGAGTCCTGCCTCAATTTAGAGCAATGCCTTGCAGTATTTTAATTTGCTAAAATTAAATTACAAAACTTTACTTAGTAAAGTAGTTCCCATAATGGCAACTTTGACAGGTTGCGGTTCCCGGTTCATATGTGCTGTGAGCAATTACCTGGGGACGACGTTACGTGAAACAAGGACATGTACGTTTTTAATAAAGGGGATTGAGAGTATAATCAAATAATTGACAAGAACAGTGATAAAAGATGTCCTTAATATAATCAGTAAAATATTCAAGCTTACACACTGTGCCTCTCTTTGAAAGTGCATTGGAGCCCGAGGGGAGGTCCCTCCACTCCTCTCCTCCAATGGGCTTTGAGATGGAGGTGAGAAACAGGGAAAATGCTACAATTGTTTTTACTTCACAAATCCTCTCATCAGGCTGATCAGAATGATGTGTAGCACCACCCCACCATTGGTGTACAGTGTTACACTTTTCAAGTATTTGCATAAAAATGTCAGAATGTGTTGAATGAACACTGTTTAAGTGTTGGCCTTTTAACACTGTCACAGTGTACATCTCCTAACACAAGCTGCAGATCTGGAGCACTCAAATCCTCTTAGAAAAAAAGATTTGAGTCCTAAGGGCCAGAAGTCCTTGATGGATTTTGAAGCAACTCTTTGGGGTTTTTGTGACAAGGCAAGCAACAATTTCTCATCAAAGTATGTTTCCCCTTAATTATGTAGTCAAAAGGAAATTAAATTATATGTTGGCTTCAAAGTGTATTAACAGTCATGGTAAGAGGCAAACACGTGCATATATGTTTTACTGCACATATTAAAAGGTGGGGTACATTTATTTAGCATTGTTATGGCAGAACATGTGCAAAATAGTTCTGCATTAACGATGGAATGATGGTGTGTAGCAGTATTACCTACTCACCTGTGTCATGACTGACTGTTATGTTCGCCTATTGTGTGTGCGAGGAGATTTGTTTTGAATGAAGCACCTCAACCATTTTCCATATCGGGAAAGAATTCCATGCAAGGCCCCTTTAACGTAGTCACATGGACATGTAAGGAAAATGATTATTCACCAGGCTTACTTTTGATTGGGCGAGCAGTCAGTGCAGGCAAAACCATGGATCTTTTACAGAAAGCCACAGGTCCCCACACCTCTGCACAGTACCAGACCATGTTGCTTGCCCACGAAGCAAGGGGAAACCCTGCCTCTCCAACTTCACGCTACGGTTAGGGGCTCTATATCCCACCCAAGCTCCTTGTCCTGCCTCCTCGGGGCCCTTGGCCATGCCACCCACAGGGGAAGGAAGCTCTTCACAACGTTTCAAGCATCCACTTGAAACTACGATTACAGGGTCCATCAGTATTTCCCCAAAACCCAACCCTTCTACCATCTTTTATAAATGTACGATTATAATTGCTTCCCCATTTAAGCTTATCAGACTTCTTTTTTAGGAGAGAGGGCATACACGTTTCCACTATTTCCCATACTGACACATCGAGAGTGGGAATCAAACCAGCAACCCTTACATAGCAAGCACCCCGCTTTCCCAATGGAGTCACATGGAACCAACTTCCTTCTAGACTTTGTTAACATCTACTAACTGCATTGAGTAAAAGCCACTTTCCATTTGTCGCTCTAGATAGGAGTCGGCTTAGTGACTCGAATGAAAACACGAACATGGCAAGCAGCGGCAATGCTCGTGAACAACGGTGACCGTGAACAGGGACTCCAGCGGGAACGCGTGCACGTGCCGGGACCTCGCCGCACATCCAAAGGCAGCGTGGTGAGTCTCTTGTCTCACCCTCACATTAGCATATCAGAGGACTGTTTGATGTCAACGGGGGAGCGGAGGAGGACCCTCCATCCCTGCCACACGCAATATTCTGTTAAGCGCATGCAAATCAATGGAGTCCATTCCATTGTGGAGACGGTCAGGACGGGAGCCGGCAACGGGAAGGCAGGGTTGGATTTGAGCATACGGAGGCTCTGTTGAACACGCATCAAAAGCCGGGACTGGAGGGTGTGTTTCTTCCCGATGTGTCAGCACGGGGACGCGACGGGGGTGAGGGCCGGGGGGAACAGATAGTCAGGATGCCAACCTGTGGACTGTACTTCAATTAGGGAAACAAATCATCTAAACAGGAGGCAGGAGCCGAGCGGCGTGGGCCTGCCTGTCATGTGCTGTCGCTCAAAACGCGGAGCAAATCATCCTCCATCCTCGCGTGGAGAGGGAGAGCGCTTTGGGTAGGTCGGATACAGCGCGGAAGTAGATGAGCACTGAGGACTTGCTCGGATACAACCCGGATAGTATGCCTGCATCACATAAACACGGAGTGGCTGCAATACTCTGCTCTGGGTTTAACATATATAAATAACACAGCTGTACTTTCACTCCGGCTTGCTGTGAACTCTGTGGTTCTGCTAAAGAGTCGGGTAGAAGATTAAAGAGGCAAAACATATTTGAAAGAGTACTGCAGTGAACATGTCAACAACAATAGAGCAACAGAAAAGATGCCCTGGACGTATCGATGACGATTGGTTGCCTGTACCAAGTATCCCTGCAGTACATTCTGTACTGTAATCTAACCTCTTTTCTAATCTCCTGCTTTGTTTTGTTAGAAAAAAGATAGCGGCTTTAAAAACAAGGCTGAAATCAAATTTTCTGAAATTGTTCAGGATTTAACAGCAAGCTAGCAGTGGTTGTTTCTTAATCCCTGCCAAGCAGAGAAGGGAATCTTCGGAGTTGTAGGAATTTACTCAAACAGGCAACAAGGACAGACTAGGAAAGTCAAAGGTAGATTAAGTACAACCAATCCACTGACTAGATGCAATTGTACAGCACGTATTTAATGAAGCACGTACAGCATTGGGCCAGTAAACATAGGGTTGCTGGTTTTATTCCCCAAGCCGAAAAGTTCAAAATATTGCATCAGCAAGTCTTAAGATAGTAACACCAGGACAACCTAGGTGAACATTAGCCCAAAACCATGACTGGTGATACATACATGTATATCTGGGCTTTATTTCAACTCATGAAACATGGGATACATGCCGCTTACATTTTAGTTTAGAGTAAAAAAAGAAAAAACATTACCTAGACTATTTTTTGTGGAAACCACTGCTGAAGGAGAATCAAGAAAAATATTATTAACTTCTCCAAAACCCACCCAGCTACACCAGCCTTCAGAGGCCATCATTCAAACCCGTGTTCAAACACTGGGTCTCCATTGAAGGTTGTGGCTTCCAGCAGGACAACAACCCATTAAAAGTACACAGGAAAAATGTATAACAGATGCTGAACTTTCTACAATTCAGTTTTAAGACCTAATTTGGTTGACGATTTTATTTAGAGTGACTGACAGTAGTGAGTGCATACGCTTTTTTCTTGCCCCTCATAGGAATGGAACCAGCAACAGTTTATGCTGCTACAGGTGTTTGCCAAAGCCCAATCCACTACAAATGATACCATCAGGCTCCAAGAACGCACACATTTATTCTGCAGGACATTTTAAAGAAAATAAGTATGAGCCCCCACAGTCATGAACAATATAAAAAATAGCTCTGAAAAATAAAATACAAAAACCTGAGTTCTGCTGAAATGGGGTAAGGCAACAGAAACGTTGACTACCACCAGCAAAATGAAGTCCACTAACATTATCTCTCAAGTCTTTTGCCTAGAGTTTACGGCAAAGTTATATCCATAGAACGAAAACATTACATAAAGGACAATTGCATTATGTTTTACAGAAAAATTGCCATCAGTTCAGTTCTATAAAAATGGAACTGAACTGAGTTCCAACAAAAGAGAACGCAGGGCTTTAACAAGAAGGTAGATCTCTTACCTTTATCATCCGGGAGAGGTCACCAGCATCAGCCAGCTCTAACACAATGTTCAGCTCATTCTCCTCAATGAATGATGCATGGTACTTGATTACGTTGGGGTGGTTAAGTTGCTGTAGATGAAAATAAGCAGTAGAGAGGGAGAGACAAGGAAATAAAGAGAGAGACAAGGGGTTTATAACGGTTAACCATTTCAATGTTAACATGACCCCCAGGTTCGGTCAAGCTTTGCGGAATCAACACTTACTGTTAAGGGGACAACAATCAACAATAGATCACAGAGAAACAGGTTGGAATCGAACCAATTTCATATCATGAAGACCTTTTTACACCAGCAATTGTAACAAAGTGTCTATCCAAGAACCCAGCATTAAACCCTCTGCAAGCAACAACATAAAAAACCCAACACCCACGTGAGACACGACGGGATGTACTGCAAAAGGAAGCAATAACACACACGTACGGGGAAAGATGGGCTGGCCTGTGGACAGTGGAGGATTACAGTTCAGGAAGCTTGGCTTAACTGTGGACACCCAACCAGTAAACACTACCTGGTGCAAACCCTCAGAGAGAACAACAGAGAGCGGTAACAACGGCGTGTGGGTTCTAAAACCCCTTCATCTGCTGCAGTAATATGCAACGGCGGCGTTTAGCACGGCAGGCCGAACCCCCGCGGAGACGCCGAGGCTGAACGGCGAGGCTTTGTCCCGGCGTGTGACAGAGCAGCCACGGCGGCCTGACCACAACAAGGGGGCGTTTTCCGCACGGCTCTCAGCTGCATGTCGCCCGGCGGTAACCACATCAGGCGCAGTCAGAACGAGGGGAGGAGGGAGAGGAGGAGCGAAGGGGGAGGAGGGGTGGGGGGCGAGGACGGGAGAAGCAGAAGGCTACGGAAGACGTGTCCCGTGTGTCAAAGGTTGACGCCAACACGGAAAGCGAGGCCCGGGCACGGAGTGATTAAAGAAATGCTCTCGCTATGGACTGATCCGCAGGAGAAGGGGCAGACACACACACACACACACGTACACACGTGCGCACACACACACACGTGCAAACACACACACGCGCAAACACACACACGCTTGCAAACACGCACACGCTTGCAAACACGCACACGCGCCCGCAGCAGATGTATTTTGGGATCGGGCCGAGGCTCTGTGACGTGTCACCGCCAAGCAGATGAGCCAGCTCTGCCCAGTGTCCTGTCGTTCCTCTCTCCACGCGGACCCGCGAGGACGCCGCGCTCTGAGACGCGCTCGGCGGGGCACAGGCTGTCCGGCTACGTGGTGACGGCAGGGCCTCCGTCCGGAGGGCTCAGGTTAAACAGGGTTAGGGCGGGAGGGCTTAAGGCGCGCTGAGAGCTAGCCGGTCAGGGGGAAGGACGCGCTCAATCTCATGGAACCCAGAGAACCAGGAACCGCGAGACGGCCTGAGAAACTGGGAGAGAGGCCTTGGGTATTAACACATCATGCCAATGCAGATTGCTGTAGCACAGACAATTTAGTATACTAACGATCCTGCAGTAATGAGGAAAAAGACGACACACAAACAGGCAGGAGGACGGATGTGAGTGTGTGACTGTGTGTGTGTGAGTGAGTAGCAAGCCTATGCCACTATGTCTCATTACTCTGATTTGGCTGCTCGTCGTGTTGTCCTGTCAGTCTACTGGGGTAGAAGGATGGATGGAGGGATGGATGGATTCCCCGTTCGCAGTCTGGCCTTGTCAGCCCTGCCAGCACAGCCCCGTATTTAAAGACACAGACACACACACACACACACACACACACACTAGGGGAGAAGAGCTTGAGAGAAGACCGCTGGAGAGAGGATCGACGGAGCGACATTTCTTGTGTATGAGCCTCTTGAGTCGAACCAGAATAGAATGAAAAAGGAGGGGTTTGTTGGGGGGTGGGGGGGGGCGTGCACTGGTGTCCTCCGTGATTGGCTCCAGTACTTGTGCACACACACAAGACACCTCTAATCACACGCGCAGACAGACAGATCGAGTAATGAAACCTGTCGTTAATTTTTTTGCGAGCTTTCGAGAGCAGAGACGACCGACGCATGTTTAAGGTAGTTTGATCGATAAAAGGCCTTCATTTAAACAAGAAAGGGAGACAAAAGGGATGAGGCCGCACGGGGGACACAACATCAAAAGACACACCAGATACATTTCCATGGCGATGCACTTTTGCCCCCCCTCACAAACATTACTGAGTTTTTGGCATTCAATGTACTGTAAGCCTGGAGGAATTCCTCACACACACACACGTGCGCGCACACATATGCACCAACACAGGCACACACATCTAGTGCAGATCAATTGTTTTTTCTCTGATTCTTTACCTTTAGGAGATCTATTTCTTTGATGCAATCTTGCCGAGCTTTGGCATCCATCAAGTCGAATATCTATCAAGAGATCAAAAGGAGAGAGAGAAAAGGAGGGCGTTGAAGCATGTTCGCAAGAAGGAGCTAGAGGAGGAAAATTAGGAACGGAAAAAAACATCATGGCAGTTGATGCTGCGTGGAGGGGTGTCGCCGGCCTGGGCGTCGACATGACGCGAGTAGCACGCAAACTCCTTGAAGGCAGACAGGTATTGTCCCGTTGACTCGGGCAGCATTTACCTGTGGGAGGGGGACACTGAGCCTAACCTAAATGAGTTGGATAGTTTTCGGTGCACATGTCTTCCCTTTCTTATCCTGGTGTGCGTCCTTCAGTGTAAGGACGCCACATGGGTTGGAGAGGGAGAGGAGAGAGGTGAGGGAGAGGAGAGAGGTGAGGGAGAGGAGAGAGAGTTGGCCTGCCAAGCCACAGACACCTGCGTCACCACCTGCTGTAAGAAGCTATCCTGGTCTTTGTCTCTTGATTTCAGTCTCCCTGTCTTTGTCTCTTGATTTCAGTCTCCCTGTCTTTGTCTCTTGATTTCAGTCTCCTGGTCTTTGTCTCTTGATTCAGTCTCCTGGTCTTTGTCTCTTGATTTCAGTCTCCCTGTCTTTGTCTCTTGATTTCAGTCTCCCTGTCTTTGTCTCTTGATTTCAGTCTCCTGGTCTTTGTCTCTTGATTCAGTCTCCTGGTCTTTGTCTCTTGATTTCAGTCTCCCTGTCTTTGTCTCTT
>JACXGK010000315.1:93404-124924 GCA_016801125.1 Novumbra hubbsi
GTGGGTGTGTGAGGGAGTGGGTGTGGGAGGGAGTGGGTGTGGGCATGTGAGGGAGTGGGTGTGTGAGGGATTGGGTGTGGGCATGTGAGGGAGTGGGTGTGGGCATGTGAGGGAGTGGGTGTGTGAGGGATTGGGAGTGGGCGTGTGAGGGAGTGGGTGTGTGAGGGATTGGGAGTGTGAGGGAGTGGGTGTGTGAGGGAGTGCTGTGTGAGGGAGTGGGTGTGTGAGGGAGTGGGCGTGTTTGGGAGTGAGGCACTTGGTAATAAAGGAAATGTTTGCGACAGGGTGGGTGAGGGAAAGCCAGGGCGTGGGAAGAAGTAGGTTTGGCTAAAGGTGAAGAGTATCACCTGTTGCTGCTGCTGGCCTTGACGCTGGACGTCCATGCCAATGGTGTCACAAATCAATCCTTCACAACCCTGGGGAAACAAAAACACAACCTTCCATTAACAATCGCGGAGCAACGGTATGCATAATAGCATATTTCTCCTAAAGGGTCATGGTTCGGTACATGTTCAGTGCAGCGCTTTAGCAATTAGTTCAATTTGGCAACAGTGCAACACCAATCCAGGAGTGTGAGAGATGTATAAACATCGCACAAAACAACGTTATATAATGAAAGTCGAGTTGTTCCTTTGCGTTTCTTTTGCTGATCCGGGGATATTGATGCCAGGTGATGTTGGTGTATCTCTGTCAACCTGTTGAAAGTGTTAGCAACTTGGAAGGCTACTTGGGTAGGCTACTTTCATACAGCAGTAGCAACATAAAGTTCAACTTTAATCAACACCTCGCTTTCCATAAATGTTGTGATGCCAAAATGCTGCTAAAATCAAAATTGAAACGCTGGAGATTCCAAAATGTTGGTTTATCAATAAAACCTCCGGCCATTGAAGAAATCACGGTTCCTCCTGGAGTTTGGCTTAGAACAGCAGTTGGTTTAAGCAACGACAATTATAAACATGTCAATTACAAAGTGCCCAAATGCTTTTGTTTAAACTGTTTAAACCAGTTTTTTTACTGCATAATAAGGTGTTCAACACAGCATCGCTAGCTCTGTATTAACGTACAAACCATAAAACCTGTAACGTACAGTAATGACTACTGTATGTGTACCGTTACAGCCCTTAATAACAAAACAAGTTACGAATATGCCATAATTTTTTTTTACAATTTATTTTGTAATACAAGTAGAATGTAAAGTTACTAGAGCATTCCCGGAGAACAAGTGCCTGGCCAGCACCAGTAACTAGACAGAGCCTAGTAACACCACACTGCTGGAGACACCAGATCACTACAGAGCTTGATGCAAATAGCGTGTGGCTGAGGTGACCGGTGCTGAGAGGGTGTCACCTTGCAGTAGAACTGGATCAACCTGGCTGGTTAGGTCTGAACGTCTTGATAGCCAGGGTATAACAGGATGGCCCTGTACACACATCATGCATACACATTTTACTATCATCTTGAGGGACCCCAAACCTATTCCCATTCCAAATCATGTCTACCCTAACCCCTAAATTACAACCCCAATTACAAAAAAGTTGGGACAGTTAGAAGAAGAAAAAAAAGTAATTTGAAAATTCTATTCACCCTGCACTAGTTTGAAAACACATTAGTAATACACTATTTGATGTTTTACTTGAATTATTGTGAATTGAATTATTGAATAATAAACTCAAATCTGATGACTGCAACACACAAGTTTAGCAAGCGGAATTTTCTCTTATTCATCCATCATGCATTTCTTCAGATGCAAAACCATATGGTGCCTTTGTTGCATTTTTTGCAATCAATGGGAGACAGGTCAGGACTGCAGGCAGGCCATGCTAGCACACACATTCCCAATGGGAGACAGGTCAAGACTGCAGGCAGGCCATGCTAGCACACACATTCCCAATGGGAGACAGGTCAGGACTTCAGGCAGGCCATGCTAGCACACACATTCCCAATGGGAGACAGGTCAAGACTGCAGGCAGGCCATGCTACCACACATTCCCAGTGGGAGAGAGGTCAGGACTGCAGGCAGGCCATGCTAGCACACACATTCCCAATGGGAGACAGGTCAGGACTGCAGGCAGGCCATGCTAGCACACACATTCCCAGTGGGAGAGAGGTCAGGACTGCAGGCAGGCCATGCTAGCACACACATTCCCAATGGGAGACAGGTCAGGACTGCAGGCAGGCCATGCTAGCACCCACACACTCTGCTTACGCAACCAATCACTTGTGATCTGGGCAGAATGTGGTCTGGCGTTGTCCTGAAGGAAAATGCAGGGACAGCCCTGGAAAAGACAACTTTTGGATGGCAGCATATGTTGCTCCAAAGGGTGTAGATATCTTTCTGCGTTAATGGTGGCCTCACAGATGGGCAGGTTACCCAGGCACATGGGCAATGACACACCCCCATACCATGACAGACACTGGCTTTTGGACCTGATGCTGATTACAGCTTGGAGGGTCCTTTTCCTCTTTGGCCCGAAAAACTATTTGTAATGTTGACTCATTGGACCACAAAACACAATTCCACTATGCTAATGTCCATCTCAGATGAGACAGAGCCCAGAAAAGTTGGCGGCACTTCGGGACACTGTTGATGTCTGGCTTCTGCTTTGCATATTAAAGCCTTAACTTGCATCAGTGAATGCAGCGGCGAATGAGCCGTTGACAGAAAGGTTTACCAAAATATTCCAGAGCCCATGTCAAGATATCCATTACAGACGCTTGACTGTTTAAAGTGTTAGATTATTCACTGACACATCTGTTGGCAGATTGGCAAGCCTCGACCCATCCTTTCTCTTAGAAAACTAGGCCATTTCTGGATGCTCCTTATGCACTATGATTACACGATTGCCTCACCTGTTTCACAACACTTTCTTATTTGAACTTGTGTCATCGCATTTAGTCCTACATTGGCCCTGTGCCAACTTTTTTGGATTGTGTTGTATGCATCAATTTCAAAATAAACGTTTACTTTGAAAAACTATGCAATTGATTTAGTAAAACATCAAACACTTTGTCTTTAAATGTTTTTTGCTTAAATACAGGTCAAAGTACATTTACAAATCACTCCTAGGGTTGTAACAACTTAATGTGACCTTCAACCCCTAACCCAAATTCTAAACCCCAAACCTACATTACCCCTATTAATGTTTTTTCCTTATTATTTTTTTATAATTGAATAAACAAAAAAAGACAAGACTAGACACATTTCATCAATTTCCAAGAAAAGTGATATATTGTATACACTAAATCATCTATTAGCCTGCCTAAACAGGTCCTTAGCACTGACATACAATAGTAAAAACCTAGTAGCATGTAGACCGGTAATACCTGAATTAAATTAGATTGTCCTAATACATACAGAAGTTGTGTAGTAACATTATGAATTATTAATTATTTTGGCATAAATCAGCTGGATGATGAAGCGAAATAAAGGTCCAATTCCTCTCTATTATCAGCGAACACATCATGGTATGGGATCACATTGCAATTCAAGTAACCTTCCAAACAGTTTTTCTGGAATACATTTTGTTGGGAGTTGCAACTGGAGATACAGTGTGAAAGTTCCAATTTCACAAATACAGTGGTCGACACACACCAAACTGAAGCCTACACACACAAAGAGACACACGCATACACAAAATGCACTATTTGGATAAAATATACAATTTCTTGCAATTATAGTTATTATCAAACATGGGTGAAAGCGGAGTAGATAATATCACAAAAAAAAAGTATTATAGCCTACATAATGTGCTATTAAACAGAATAAAATCAAGTAAAAGTGTTTCTGTGTTTTCTATTTTATTTTATTTTAAGTTTGAAGGTGGAGCCACTGCTGATTTAATGCAATGACGTTTGCTGTTTGTGCCATTTTCATAGCTGGTAATGCAACATTTCTCAGCCCTTGAGGTGTATTTTCTCCGTTATTAAGTAGGCACTGACATTGAAGCAGAAACTTTTTAATAGAACTTTAAAAATAAAAAATAAACGCCTGCTGTTGTGTACGTGGAACAAAATATTGTGTGACAGTTGCTACCTTGAAGCAGGTGTCTTCAATGGCAGATCCTGTAATAACTAAAACTAACATTGAAAAACCCAACATTGTTTAGCGTAGGTATTTAAGTAATCTACAAAATACCTACAGCAGCTGCAGGAAAAACCATTACGAAGGTAGGATACAAGCTCATTCAACTAGGAGATGAAAATCACGCAAGTTGGCAATTTGGATATCGCACATGTCAATATCACAGTTTCGATTATAATTCGATAAATCTTGCAAGCCTAACACACAAACGTCACAATAGTGTGTGTGCTGGTTTGTTTCCTTCACTGCAAGACGATCCATCTCTGTGTGGTTGTCAAGACAGAAAGCAGAGTGAGCTCCAGCATTCCCCCACGTAGCCAATTAAAATCCTCCGTTGAGGAGTTGCGGTGTGACACACCGTCTTTGTCTCGGTGGCAATGGAATCAGGGTGATTTATTAAAGGTTAATCATGCTAATTAGCGATTTACCGACACAACGTTGAGTGGCAATGAGGCATGCACAAGGGCTATTGTTTAGTTTGTTTGGTTTAGGCTTTTGTTTTCTGGAATTCCACATTTATTTGCGCCAGTGCCGGGCTTTGAAGATCTTAAAAAGTGTTTGTACAACACAATCTCTCTCGGGAATGTGTATACTGGGAACCTTTTTATCCTCTTCTGTAATGTATATTAAATGCCCGTTTCCAAGAAATTTAACAGCATCAAATGCAAAGTGTTTTTAAATTAAGAGAAATGAATATACCCCGAGGCAGAAGAGAGAAACTAAGACACCATCAGAACATCTCAGTCTAAATGTCCAAATACCATCCAAACGCAGTTTACAATGCGATCATAATGAATTGGTCCAAGTCATTAGGGAATAAAGGACTCAGTCTGACAGTTCACCCGAGACATAAATATTAAAGCCTGTAAGAAAACAAAATAGCCTACACTAACAAATAAAATAAAAATGTCTTAGATCTACTCTGGAACAAAAATTGCAAAAACTAAATTCCCCTATATATATATATATATATATACAATTAATATATATAATAAAAAAATTATCCTGGTGTAGCCTGTAAATTATGGAAGCTAAAACATGTCTGTCGTGTGAGGCTGGGGTGTTGTGATAGTTCAGATGGGAACACCAATCTCCTCTCCCTGACCCGGCTCTGTGTCAAAATACCCACGAGGCATCTGGGTTCTACATCTCTCTTTCCCACACCCTCGTTAACGGGATCAATTAAGACTGCCAGATTACATCAGTGCAGGGGCAACGCATTAACGAGGAACGAACAATTAACGGCAAGCCCTCCCTCAGTCTGCAAATTATGTGAGCAATTTAGCACTAAAAGAAACTGTCTAATTCAGTCAAAAAACATTTCACAAGAGCCAAAATAAAGCAACTATGTTTTTTTGAGAGTTATTTTATTATTATGATTATTAGTTGCCAAATTTTTTTCAATTTTATCACAGCAACACACATCAGGCACTGGAAAACAAGTATATATGCCACAGCCCATCTCGCCAAGCCGTTCCGCTTCTTATCACACCAATCGACCAGAACACGGAAGTTCTTGCCAGCATCTACATGCCTTTAAGGAGAACATATTCAATGGCTAATAACTGCACTTGCAGCACCGAATTACCACAAGGAACAAGTATATTGCATGAGGCAAGGCAACCTAGGCTGACACCGAGCTCATCAACCCAAAATAATACTGAGCCAAATTGCATCAAACCATGCCAGGCCTTAGACATTGTTAGTATGCCACAAATGGGATTTGAACTCCTAGCAGCGCAAACACAATTGTTGCGAGCCAGTTACTACTGTAGCGAGCAGTAGTCACTGGCTCGCAAGAAAAAGAAAAAAAAAATGCCTACATCTAGATAACATTATTTTCCATTAAAGGTTAATGTAAGTGTTTTCAAACCCATCTTTGATTCTAAATAATCTCTAATTTAGTATACTTAATTTCAGCCCCCCATTCAACCATCCAAACCCGGTCAACCTACGCCCATAGCCCAGTTTCTCTCCTCGTTAGACTGATGAGCAGGTTTAGAGTGTGATGGAGCGCAGTGCAATCCCGGGAGGAAGAAGAGGACAACGCTGGCTTTAGCTCCACTTTCATCTGCAGTTCCTCCTTTTTACATTATTCATTTAAGAACGAGAGGAGGGATAAAAAACTAAAGGGAGGCGGATTAAAAAGTGGATCAAGGAAAAATGGGAAGGAACCATGGTGGTGGGGGGGGGGTGAAGAGAGAAGACAACAACCTTCCTGACACAGCCCAAAACCATGGATATTAAAACCGACTGATGAGCCTATGTGCTTTCTCTCCTCAAACGGAGCGGAACAGATAGATAGGACGGAGCGAAAAGGAAAGAAAGGGGAAGTACAGAGACATGGATGAAGAGAAAGACATGTAGGGACAGAGGAAAAATAAAGACCGGGGGTAGAAAGAGATGCGACTGTAGCAGTACTCTGGGTATCGGATCTGTGCGAATCAAAGGCACCTTTGAGCAGCAGAAGACAGTGGAAGTGGTGTCCATGATTACAAGACGCCGGGAAACCTTTGAGTTTGTCTTCATGAAAGCCATGGGCTCATCTGATCATGGCTCCGCTAAGCTCAGCTAGGGCTTTGACTGAAGACACTGAGACTAATGATGGCAAGCTCAAGATACAAAAATTGTAATAAATATATTATACATTCTCACTTATTTTAATCACTATTAAAATCATTAGTAAGGACAGAGCTCTGCTTGCGCATGTCTGTTAATACCACCACCAGTGGCCTTTGAGTTGCCATCTCAGGATGTAATGGAATGAAAAAAGAGAGACCTCATTGTCTGTCTGGGTAGAGGAGAGGACATAAGAAAAGTCTTTGAAACTGGTTTCACAGAACAGTCAGCAACGCAGTCACACACTCCACTTTTAAAAGTTCATAATCAAAAAACAGGGATGTTATCATGATGGTGAGAGATGGTGCTAAAATAATCTAAAATAATGGTCCTATGTATCTCAGATCCCACAAAAGACTAGTACAAAAAGTTAAACTCTGCATAAGAATGTCTGCTAATTTGCTAAATTATTGGGGAACAAACCAATTCAGGGAAATGTGTATTTGCCCCCCGTCTGATTGCCTATATTTTTACATAATATGGCACTGAATGTTTTTCGATCTTCAATCCAAACATTTCTTTAGCTCCAGGGAACAGATAACAAAACAAGTTAAAATATCTGGGGAGCTTTTCCAATTAAAGCAATTCCAGCATTATGGATGTGACTTGGAAATAACTAGGGCTGCAACTAACAAATATTTTGATACTCTTTTTTGTTCCTACCAACAGTGGTCTGAAAAAGGATAAACCACAAATTGGAAACAGGGTGTTGGGCACCAAACAATCATTGATGAGCAAAGGGCAACAAAGGCTATCCTGTCTGGCCCAGACTGACTGAGGGTCTACTGTGGCACAAGTTACAGACTTGTATCGTGCTGCAGCTACGACAATAAGCATGTGAGCATCAGAACTGGACATTGGAGCAGTGGAAGGTCGTCTGGTCCGTTAAGTCCAGTTACCTTTTGCATCTTGTGGACGGCCGGGGAGGTGTGCGCCATTTATCTGGGGTAGTGATGGAAACAGGATGCACTGTGGGAAGACCTCAATTTGAAATGTCTTGCCTACCTAAACTTGCTGTAAAACAGGTACTCCCCTTCAAGGCAATGGTATTCCCTGATGGCAGTGGCCTCTTTCAGCAAAATAATGCGCACTGCTAAACTGCACATATTTTTTGGGAACATGATGAATAGTTCACAATGTTGCCCTGGCCTCAAAATCCCCAAATAAGTTTGATTGAGCGTCTCTGGGATGTGCTGGACAAACAAGTCCGATCCCTGGCGACTTAACTTCACAACTTACAGGACTTGAAGGATCTGCAGCTAAGGTTTTGGTGCAAGACATCACACCTTCATTGGCCTTGTAGACTGTATGTTTTGACGTGTTGGTGACATTTTGGCAGCGCGTGGAGGACCAACAAAATAGGCCGGTGGTCATAATATTTTGGGTCATCGGTGTATAACATCGGTGTATAACTCCAACACAATAATCCTGGAACATATTTGAAACCACTTTTATAAATCAGTGGCCAAAACCATGAATGCATCTTTAATAAAAACTCTAAAAGATGTTTTCAAACGGAATCACTGGATCTGGCCGAATGTTACACATCGGCCAGAAATATGGATTGTCAAGATTATCTAAATACTGTCTTCCTTTTGATATTGTTTATATACAGTTCATCTGAGTGACCATTCATGAATTCCTGTTACAAGCGGGTATAAACGAAGTGACTCTAATGCCAAAATCCATTAGGCATCAATTAAAAGGGCAGAAGACAAACACAAAAGGCTGACTTGTATTTTACCTCCACACACAGTGGAGGATAAGGTACAACAATATATAACTCTTGGGGTCACCAATTCTCTAAAACTACAATCAGACATCAGTTGGATAACGGATCGTATCATGGATAATCAAACGTAGGTATACCTGTGAAGACCTCTACAGGCAGAGATTAAAATTGGCCATTGCTTTTTCATAATGTCTCTATGATAACAAATCCTAACACAAACAACTGTTTTAACAATAAAAGCTTACTGCTCGAGCCAGCCAGCCGTCTTCATGAAATAAAGCCTAAAGCTACAAGCCTAAAGCCCCCCATTCCATTAACAACGCTCGCCTGGCCAATGACCTGAGCGAGTTCTACAATTGTTTTAAGAAACAATGGGACAGTCCTGACACCATCCCCTATGCCTCCGTCCCCCATCTCCAGCCCACTTCCCCCACCTCAGCAGGAGAATGGGGTAGTCCCAAACTGCCCACCCCTGTGGCCCCCTCCCCTCTTACCACAAGGATGACACTTTCTGTCCTGGAGAGGGATGTTAAGACTGTTAAAGAGACAGAACCCCCGCAAAGCAACTAGGCCACACACTGTCACTCCATCCACCCTGAATCATGGTGCTGATCAGCTGTCGCCAGTGTTCACAGACATCTTTAACAACTTATTGGAGACATGCCATGTGCCAGCCTGCTTCAGACCTCCATCATCATTCCCAAGAAACCAAGGATCACAGGACTTAATGACTACAGACCTGTCGCCCTGACCTCTGTGGTTAAGAATTCATTTGAGCGCCTTGTGCCATCACAGCTCAAAGCCAACACCAACCCTCTCCTGGACCGCCCGCGGTTTGCTTACCAAGCCAACAGGTCTGTAGACGATGCATTAAGTATGGCCCTTCACTTCATCCTCCAGCACCTGGACTCTTCAGGAATCTATGATAGGATCCTGTTTGTAGACTTCAACTCGGCTTTAAATACCATCATTCCAGCTCTGATGCAGGACAAGCTCTCCCAGCTGCAAGTGCCTGCATTTTGAATTGTGGATTTTAAGAAGAACCCAGCCCCATCGTCCTGTGTGACTCCTGTGTGCGCTTTCTGGGCATCATCATCACTCAGGACCTCAAGTGGGAGCAAAACACCAGTGCCAAAAAAGCACAGCAGAGGATGTACTTCCTGCGGCAGCTGAAGAAGTTCAACCAGCCAAAGACAATGATGGGGCACTTTTACACAGCCATCATTGAGTCCATCCTCACCTCCTCCATCACCATCTGGTATGCTGCTGCCACTTCCATGGACAAGAGCAGACTGCAGTGTATCATTTGATCTGCAGAGAAGGTGATTGGCTGTAACCTGCCATCCCATGAGGACCTGTACACCACCAAGACCCTGAAAGATGGTGGCTGACCCCTCCAACCCTGGACACAACCGGTTTAAATCACTCTCCTCGGTCCATATCGACCAACACCTCCGCCTCAAAAACAGTTTCTTCCCATAGGCAGCTGACCCCCACTGTCACTGACCCCCTACGCCCCATAACTTAATTTTACTTAATACATTCATTTTACTTAATGCACATGAATGCACTTCTCTGGACTTCCTTCTTGCACATTATGCTACTTATACAGTACATTTTTGCACATTTTATATTTACTGTGTCATTTAAATTGTTTAACTAATACCACTTACTGTGTTTCTTGTCATGCACCATAGCACCAAAACAAGTTCCTTGTACATCATCACAGTATAACACCAAGTCAATTAAACTCTATAGCAGGGGTGGCCAACCAGTCAGAGACCAAGAGCCACATCATACACATGGGCACACATGAACATCACCACATCCCTTCCTCACACACACACACATACATACCTTTGCTCAGCCAGATTTATTGTAAGTCACACACCAACATGATAATGACAGAAATTGACTCCAACAGTACTATGACCACAGGCCAGTCATTTACAACGATGAACATTGGGTTCACTGTCTCACACAGTCAAACTCTCAGTTCAACCAAGTCCACAAAAAAATATATAATAATTTACAATAGCATTTTTCTTTTACTATGCATGTTACTTAGTGGGACTTCTGGCAGGTCAGGCAGCATTATTAACTTACCCTGCAAGGTCAGTTTCAGTCTGTCCAAGTGACACAGCATGTCGACCAAAAAGGCCATATCCATAATCCACTCGAGGTCCGAGAGCTGGGGATAGTCCTTGTCCTTCTCTTCCATGAACAGTTTCACGGCATGCAAAAGCTGAAAGAAGCGAGAGAGTACCTGGCCTTTTGACAGCCACCTCCCAGTGCAGTGCAGCGGCAGGTCACCTGGAAGCCCTTGGTCTAGCTCAGCCATGAGATTCTTGAATTGCCGGTGGTTAAGCGTAGGATGTAGTTGACGATTTCCATCACAGGCTTCATGACGTTGTCTAAATTCAAAGATTTAGACACGAGTTGTTCCCTGTGGATGATGCAGTGGAAATTCCAAAACTCTGGAAATGTTTGGTCAGCTTTGCACAGCCCCACATTCCCATTCACAGATCCGATCATGGCTGGCGCTCCATCCGTGGCCATTGCAGTTAGTTTTGGTATGGGCAGACTTGCTTTCGCAAATGCAGCCATCATTGTAAATTTCACATCTATGCCACGGGTTCTGTCATTTAATGGCACAATATCAAGGAGTTCTGCTTTGATCAAACAATCGTTTGACACAGACCGTGCAAATATTGCCAACTGAGGCTTGTCTTGTATGTCACAACTCTCATCCAATGCAACACTAAAATACTCACATGCTTGAAAGTCAGAGTGCAACTGATTCAATAGTCGTGATAATGTCCGATATTCTGTGTTCAACAGTTTGGCGGGACAGTTGGACGTCTGATACTATTCGTTTTAGTTTGTCGTTTTCAAGAGACAAGATTTCAACAACGTCATTTTTTTATGAACTCTTCATTGTATGGCTTTTTGACCCATGCAATGTTCCAAGCCAGTTGATACGATGCAAGCATTTCAGTCTCTGAGTGCTTCGTACATTTTTGGAAAAACTGTATCTGCTTTTCTGCCTGACTTTTCAAACTGACCAACTTGTGCTTGCGAAGTTCAGTCCCTTATGGAAATTCCTGGTCGATGTTAGCATGGAGGGAGCTGAAGTGGCGCTGAAGATTTGAAGCTTTGAAATGCGCTAATGACGCCTGACGGCTTGCCATTACGTTTAACAAAAAAAATTGAAACTCTCCCACTCTGTTAAAAACGTCCTGTGTTCATCTTCATATTTTCGTTTTGCTGTGCATTTTTTTCCTACCATTTTGAGAGCAAACTTGACACAAATTGTTTACTCAAAAGATTTTGCTCCTTTGAGGTATTTTCATCCCACACACATGCGCGTTTGACAAAAACACCGTACTGAACTCAAGCGAAGCGAACATGCACAAAACACTAATACAAACTTCAATATGAACGTAAGAGCCGCATGAAACCGGGCAAAGAGCCGCATGCGGCTCGGGAGCGGCCGGTTGGCCAGGCCTGCTCTAGGGCTATCAATCTCATCAGAACAGAAGAATAAGCGATTGTGAATCACCTGTTTTGGTGCAAATGAAAGTGACAACAACAGGTGCACTGGAGAGGCAAAAGCAAGACAACCCCCAAAAAAGAGAATAGTTTTGCAGGTGGTGGCTACAGAAAATTGCATTCTTGCTGACTGATTATTCTCTAGTTTAGCATTTTTATAGTGTCCTTGGCACTACTGGTAGCATGAGGGAGTAACCCATTCAGGGTGCATTGATGGTCCAGCTCCTCCAGGATGGCATCAGCTCCTCCATATGTGCCATCACAAGAAGGTTTGCTAAGTATTACAGTAGTCTCAAGCGCATGGAGAAGATACCAGAAGATGGACTGTTACATAAGGAGAGTTGGAGAGGGGTGTAAAAAGGCATCAACCCAGCAGCAGGAACGGCATCTGCTCCTTTGTGCGAGGAGGTACAGAAGGAGCACTGCCAGAGCCCTACAAAATAACCTCCAGCAAACTACTGGTGTGCATGTTTCTGACCAAACTGTCAGAAGACTCCATGAGGCCCAGACATCCTCTAGGGGGACCTGTGCTAGCAGCCCAGCACTGTGCAGCTCAATTGACATTGGCCAGAGAAGCCCAGAATAGGCATGCCCGCCATTGATGCCCTGTTCTCTTCACAGATGAGAGCAGGTTCACACTGAGCACATGTGACAGACAAGAAAGAGTCTGGAGACGCCATGTTGAAGGTTATGCTGCCTGCAAAAACCTCCAGCATGATCAGTTTGGCGGTGGGTCTGTTATGGTCTGGGGAGGCATATCCTCGGAGGGTCAAACAGAGCTCCATGTGTTAACCAACTGCTGTTAGGTACCGGGATGAAATACTCAGACCTTACAGTGGTGCAGTTAGACCTGGTTTCCTCGTAGTGCAGGACAATGCCCAGCCTCATATGGATCCAGTTCCTGGATGACAAAGGCATTGATGCTTAGGGCTGTCGCAATTATTAAATAATTGCCAAATCTGGATTATTTGAGCCAGATCGCAAGTATTTTATAGACAAGAATCTAGTAACAATCTTTATGCACAAAATAATGATTCCATAATGATTGTTTCCAATATGAATATGATTTTAATTAGAACAATGTTAAAAATTTCTCAAAAACGTCTCAACAAATATCATGTCAGTTTCCATCATTTAGAATGTCTAACGTGTGGGAGCAGAAGAGCATATGACGCCCCTGTGGAAAGTGGAGATAATTTACTGCACCAAATTTACTTCTTAATTTTTGTTTTTAAGTTTAAACCTAGTTTGTAAAATGTCTACTAATATTTTTAGTTGAATTCTGTCATTTCCAACCCTACTTCCTAATTTGATAAAGCCCATTAAAATGTATGGACAGAAATACGTTGTCCCATTGCATATTGTACATTGAAACACGTTTTGCCACATAAGGAACGCTGTTTCAAATAATTAGGCTATTATATATGTAGCATAGCAAAAGGTGAAACATCATGATGCGCAAGATGGTAGCCATTGCTTTGCAGTAGCATTTTGTGAACAGCAATCATTAACTACATTGATTTAGTGGTAGTTCAAAAGCCGAATACAACTGCAACTCTCTGGGCGCATTTCCTGGTTTTAAGCCAAACTGAAAAAGGTGAACCCAATCATTTGGAGGAGACAAATTGCAAAACTTCATAGCACAAATATAATAACTTTCTCCGGATTCACCACGTGAATTATTACAATATTATTAGATGTGCACTATATGTGGCATAACATTTACAATATTAACAATTACATTTTTAATTGCAGTTATTTGCGCAACAATTAATTGTAAACTAAAATGTCATAATCGTGACAGCCCTATTGACGCCAATAACTGGCCATCACATCCCACAGACCTGAATCTAATTGAGAACCTCTGGGACATTATGTATTGGTGCATCCGACACCGCCTAGTAGCAACACAGACTGTGCACGAGCTCACTGATGCCCTGATCCAGGTCAAGGAGGAGATCCCCCAGGACACCATCCCCCATCTCATCAGGAGCATGCCCAGACATTGTCGGGAGTGCATACAGGCACATGGGGGCCATACAGTACTGAGTTGACATGATGAAATTCATGCAAGGTGGAACAGCCTGTGATTTCAAATGTTTACATATATTTTTCTGTGTCAGTCTGAATTCAGCCCTCAATTGGTCGAGAATCTTGGTTTCCAATGACCATCATTTGGTTGTTAATAAATTACACAATGTACAATAAAGATTTAGACCGTTAATACATGTCCTTAAATCGAGACCCGATGTGTGATTTAGGTGTTCCCTTAATTTTGTTTTTGCAGTGCAAATGAATGTACCACAATCGATTGGGGCTCCGCAACTTTTACGTTTTCACTGTGACAGAACATGTAGATAAACGTTATTTCACAACCTTCTATCCAACCGCTTTAGTGAAGAAAGTGAATATTAACCTTTGGACGCTGCACACAAGCGAGTGTATCCCTTAACAAGTGTATCCCTTGAGTAAGAAACATAAAGAAAAACAACAATTAAGCCATTTATGATCTCACACATATCTTAGATATTACTTGTTGTTCCCCTTTAAGTATGAACAGTTGATATTAATAAAATATTATCTTATAAAACTAAAAAATATGTTTCTCTGAAACTTCTAAAGTAACCGACCATAAGTGGTAGCACTTGTAAATCCATAACATAAATAATGGCAAATCACATTGTCTTGTGCGACATAACCATATATACACACCATATAAAAAAGCTCCACCTCTTAATCATTGAATTCAGGTGTTACATTCGGCCCCATTGCCACAGGTCTATAAAATCAAGCACACTTCTCTATTTGGCAGTCTGATGGACGAGTCTTGCCAGGAGAACATTTTTTGCCTGACTGCATTGTGCCAACTGTAAAGTTTGGTGGAGGAGGGATAATGTTATGAGGATTGTTTTTCTGGGGTTGACATAGGCCCCTTAGTTACAAATAATTTTGGAAAATTCTATGCTTCCAATGTTGTGGGAACAGTTTGGGGAAGGCACTTTTCTTTTCCAGCTTGACTGGCACAAAGCAAGTTCTATTAAGGCATGGTTGGATGATGTTGGTGTGGAAGACTGGCCCGCCCTGACCTCAACCCTATCAAACACCTTTGGGATGAACTAGAATGGAGATTGCGAGCCAGGTCCTCTTGTGCAACATCAGTGTCTGAACTCACTAATGAGTTCCAAATTCCCAAATCTGTAGAAGGCCTTCCCAGAAGAGTGGAAGCTGTTATAGCTGCAAACGGGGACCAACTCAATATTACTGCAAATGGATTTAGAAAGGGATGTCATACAAGCTCCTGCAGGTCTAATGTGTTGGTGTCTCAATACTTTTGTCCATATAGTGTACCTTTATTTTAGTTTAATCCAAAGATGGTAGGGGGTTTACTAGGCGCTTTCACAAAATCTTTCGATCCAACCGAAAAAATCCAAGAAATCGAAATGTTGGAAACACTATGTATCAATGGACATTCATAAATAATCCTTGTGGAAATCATTGGCCTTTGAATATTTGATTTTAAAAACACTGCAAAAATAGGTTTACCACCATTAAAAACTAAATGTTTTTGATCAATTTTATTGTATTAACGATTCTTTGTGCAAAATTCAATGTTATGTGGTGTATTTTTTTCCCCCAAACAAATAAACACTTAGGGCTGGTTTTGCCATTCCATTTCTGCATTGGCCTTGATTTTTTTTTTATGGTCCTAGACTACGCATAATGAGAGTCTGCAAAAAACGCCCCTTAGTACTCCGATAAATGGATTGGATTTGATGTTTTGCAATATTTAACTGCTAAAAACAGCAAAGATAAGACAATAGCGAAAGCAAGGAAAGAAATTCAGAAAAAAAGCAGGGGCCTTAAGGGAGGATCAGACCACAGAGCAGTGATCCATATTCCCCCTTCTCTCTCCCTCTATAAATAGGCCGCCTTTACATCTTTCACTTACAGGTTTATAGGCTAATCCTTATTTCCCAACAGAAGTAGATAGCACAGCACAAATGGCGCTCCCTGTCTGGCTGCATGAGGGGCCTACGTTGAGCCTACCCCAGCCTCCTGACAACAAGTAGCTCTGTCCAAAAGCATGCATGCCTTTTGTTGCCTCTGCCCTTCCCCAACTAGCTTTGAAGCAACAGCCCCAGTCTCCAGAGTCAACAGGACCTAGTCAGCACAGCCTGAAGCCCTCCAGACACCCAACAATACCACCCCCTGTGTCTTTATCTCAATGGTGGCCTCACTGTAGCACCTCTCCTACACACAACCACTACAAGAAGACGCTATTCTCCCGACTTTTAGTGCACGTAAACCGTGATGCTCTACTCCCACCGCCCTCTGGTCTCAGCAGCCCCCCCACCTCACCACCCACATGCAGGACAAATGTCTGCCGTGGAGACAGGACCTGGAGTGTGTGCAGGTGGCCTCCTCCACTCTCCCTTCCTCTTGTTGCTCAGCCCAGTTGGCACACGTGTAAAGGCTCAGGCCACCTCTCAGCCCATTGTGACTTTCCGGCTCGGCGCTGAGGACTCGTTTTGTAGCGGGGGGCCTTTTGTGACGCGACCGTCACTCCCGCAGGTGGCTTCCAGCAGAAGGCACGAGGCCCGCTGCTTCATTAGCTCTGCGCGTGACCGCCTCCCTTTGATGTCTGAAGGCGGACGGCCAAGGAGGATGCTAATGATCACTTGACAAACAAACGCATTCCACTTGTGTGTAAAGAAAAACTGATTACAATCATAAAAGGATGGCAACTAGCTAGACGTATCTGATCCCAGCCCGCTAACGGATGCCTTTCAACAGGATCCTTCTCCGTTTTGTTTCAATGGAACATCGAATGAAACATCGCCAGCAATTTAAGAGTAGATGAACAAAAGCAATTTTTTTGCAAGGTATTACACTTACAAATGTCCACCTAGTCATGTTTTGACAAATCCAATCCAAAGGCCACCATGTTTGCATGCCTGAAAATTACACGTTCCATAGACTGTGTAACCACAACCAAACACCCTTCCATGATACTTCCATTGAATGGCCCCAGATATTGGTGTAGACGTGAAAATATAGTTAGAATTCAACATTTGTCCAAAAATACTATCACCAGGTCCTGAGGGACAATGGCTAACAGCTTTTTTCTAACTACAAACTCCCACCTCAAGCATTAGGAATAGATGTCCTGTCCCAGGCTTACTTTAAACTCTCCCATTACACTCTGTTTCACACTGCTCTCGCACACACGAAAGCACACTGCTCCAGGGCTAACAAGGGCGGCCAGAGTTGTTTGTTAGCCATGTCACAGACCTTACCAAAATTAGCTTTATCACCTTTGGGACCAAAATGGAATGTGACATTTTGTAGCACATGGCTATGCTAGTGGGCTAGGCTAGGTCCCTGTGTTAGACTGGGCTTTAGGGCTTGCCAAACAGCCGCCTAGCGATCATGCTAACACAAGCCTACAGTTCCAATGGGAGCATCCCTTATCCAGCTCTTCCTACCATCTCTCTCCTTTCCCCCTTCCTGTGTGTATGTCATTATTTTTATGGTGCATGTGTCCACAGGCAGGGAATAAAACGACAACTCATGCCATCGCTCTCAGGCAATCAGAATGTAATGCGCGTGCGTGTTAGCACAATTCACCGCATCATGATGGAACTCAACCTTCTGCATTTGGGGTCATTTATCCCTTCCCCCAAAAACTGTTTATATCCTAAATTCCCTCTGTGCAGCTTTTTTCGTCCCCCTGACAGTTAGAAGCATTTATCCTGCATCAGTGTTTCAGCGAGGATAAAGCAAAACGACAAGAGCAAGATGTCGGAACCATTAGTAACGTGAGAAGTGTGGTTCCCAGGCATGTCTACTTACATAGTTGAACGCAAATGTGAGGCAGACCGTTCATGTTGGGCTAATGTCGGGGATTACCAGGCCCGGATTGTCTTTCTATGTGTTTCCATAACGCCCAGTGACTGAAGGACATAAACAAACAAAAAAATCACATGAGAACTTCTTAACACTGACGCAGAACGCCTGGAATAGACTCTCCATCTAATCTTTCTGTCTAAAATTGAAAGAAAAAAAAGAAAAATGGCATGAATCCCTTGGGCATGAGTGTTTGCATGGATGTAAACAAATACGGTGAGGAATCTGAACTTGCTTTGCTTTAAAATGATTTTAGCCTTACAATTCGTCCATACATTTAGATTTCTTAAAGAAGACCTTCTTTGTTGCTGCAGTCTTTTCAGTCTGTTTAGAATATTAGTAAAAATCTAGACTGCTGTCCAGAAACTCGTATCAGAAATACTTCAAGCACCCATTCAGATATCAGCAGCTAAAAAAGTGGATAAGAATGATATGTTTCAATTACTATTAAAACATATAACGCTTCGGCTCCAACTATCAGACTATTGCCCAATCATAGTCAGGCTGTTATAGTGAGTCATAGTTTGATAAGCAAAAGGTCACAAAATTCCTCAAAAGTAACAGCATGTTGCAATTCAACAAAATATTACAAAGAACCAGATACATTCTGCACTTTTTTTGTTTGCACAGAAGAGGATTAAGCAGCAAAAAGAGCCTGAATACCACAACTAGAGAGTGTTTATAATTCATATTAATACATTATCATCACTAATAATGCTAACTGTGTGTATTATGTACAAGACAATATTGAAAAAAATATGTATAATGTATTATATATAACAAAAATTACAAACAAAGAAATGGTTTGCATAAGATAAGTAATGAAAATGTTTCTTGTGTTTTTAGAAGTCTACACAAGAACATCAGCTAAGCAAGCTAAAACGCAGCAGGGTCATACAGCAAAACATCCGAAACACACAAGCAAGTCTACAACAAGCTGTTTGAAGACAGAAATTACAGACCTTCCTTAATAAATAAAAATGTTCTGTTGTTTTTTCAATCAAGTTCTTTTATCTCATATGCAAAATTCTGACAGACCACTGTAAACCATTGTGTCTGATTGTCAAATGCGCGTTCCAACGGGCTACATTTTACCATGCCTAGTTGTTAAGGGTGACTAAGGTGGACATAGAACATATCCATTTGCGTACTGTTACTACTCAGCTATGTGTAACCAAATACATTTTATATAGGGTACCTAATGTAACCCATACGTAATGTATGAAGAGAGAAAAATGACATGTGACTGTTGAAGTTGCTGCATTTCCCTTAATTCCTGCTCAAAACTTTCTTGCATCTTAAGATCATGGTAAACACCATTGTAAACGGAAATGCTATGGATATGACATTATAAAAATTGCATTTCTTTTAAGTTACTGTTCTGCCAATTACTTGCTGTTCAAAAGAAGACCAATTCTTTAAATCTTTGGTTGTTTGCTAGACTACCATACCCCTCTGTTAAGCACATGGCCTTGTGTTAAGAAAAACGAGGGGCAAAGACTTAAGAGGGTGTGAACGATTCTTAATGGGCATGAAAAAAAACGACTGAAAGTGTGAACATTAAAACATCTTACAAAACACTCAAAGACAATTTTCCTCAAGCTGGGTTACAAGTTCACACTTCAAAGCTTTATTACTTGGGTTGTCATACATAAAAAATGGTTAACATGGATATTTTATTGTTTCCAATAAGGCCTTTTTCTTTTTTTGTGCCATCCAGAATCAGTGAATGACTTTAGTGGAAGCTGTCCGAAGCAGGGTTCCAGCAAGAATTGTTTTTATGAAACAGTACCAGTAACTTTGACACTTAACGCGCTGGAGCCATTTACTTTCCAAGTGTCAGTAAATCATGCATTAAAATGCAAAGTGATTGTTGCAAAACTATGATTAACACATCCTATCATTACCCCCAAATAACAGATACTTAACAACAATGCTGTATAACTCGTAGAAAGAATAAAAACAAATTATAAATTGGAGCAGAACAAGTTTAACCAAGTCAGTCAAAACTTGTCTGAGGTATGACAACACTGAATAGAGCATGTAGTCAAGTGTCCTCTGAGAACAAACGCACACACAAAATCAGAGTTTCACCGAACACACTCGCAAACACACACACACCTAACCCCCCACCCACCCACAAAAGGATGTCTCTCTGGTATCATACCCCTTTTGAGAGCTTGAGTGAGTGTGAGAGTGAGTGGAGTTGACAGAGAAACATGCTGCCTCTCGGTCTCTGCATACGCATCATAGATGCACAGTGGAACTTTAAAAGGCCATCTGCCGAAATCTTTTATGGAGGACCTGTCTTTTGTACAAGAGTAGGAGTTCTGTCATGGTTCATCTGAAGAGAAGACTGAAAGGCATGGTAAGAAATGATCAATACAGATTGAAGTAACCGCATCATAAGTATTTAACAACAATTCATTTATTGATTTCTTACTTTAGAATTTCCCAAGCCACAGAAAAACACTTATAGTAAAGAATTGTCTACAAATTATGATAATCTATGGCAGGGATGCCCAAACGTGGCCAGCGGAGACCTTTTATTTGGTCTGCCACGCCATATAATACAGTTTGCTGTAACGCAACGTCACTTTCGGCCAACAGCCCTTGGTCAAGTTTGACTTTTGGCCCTTCATAGAAAAAACTTTTGGACACCCCTGATGTATAAGCTAGCATTATAGCCTTGGATCTGCCCTTTGGATATGTAAAGACTTCCCGCTCAAAGACACAAACGTCTCATCAGGAGATGCATTCTGTGCCGCGTCACCACCAGCCCACGCCATCTGCCTTCTTCTGACGAGACGCTAACTTCAAGTCGCCGGCTACACTGCGCATCGTTGGGTCGTGTTGCAGAGCAAAGCAGTGTGTTTTGGGAGGCTTCAGAAGGCCTGTTTCCTGCGAGCTGCGTCCTGGATTGCGTGTGGCTAGCTGACGCTTCAGTTAAATATTCACTGCCGAACTGTCAACCAGGACCTGGCTGTGTGCCCTACATTACTTACAATGAAGGGCGGAATTAACTACTATAATCCAACCCAACCCTAACTCCCCTGTACTGTACCTCACCCAGCATATATAAGAACATAGCCAGGCTCTTCTCCATGGAACAGTACCTCAACACCACAAGCTCTCCAACAGCTACTGACCAATGGCTTCTTCTATTTGCTGCAGCCCTAACTACCCCCCGCCCCCCCCCGCACACACATACAAGCACACACATCAAGAGACCTTCGAGAACAGCTAAATACCCCACTGGCTCCCGGGCCTGGCTTCAGACATCTGTAAAATATTTTTATTCGTTGCCCCACGACCAATGGCAGAGGTCCCCAGTCTCCCGGCCGCAGCTTGGCAGGACTTCTGAAGGAGCCAGAGCCAGCCCCAGTCTCCTCAGCCTCATGGCGGCATGTGTTGCCCAACCTCCCTCCCTGCTTGCTACATCCTGCTGCTCCCAGCCGGCTCCTAGGGCAGGACACTGCTGCCTGAGCTTCTCATCTCCCATGAAGAAAACATAACAAAATAAAAGATACTATTCCCAAGAAGAATATTTAATAAACGCCTATCCTATCATTGATACAGAATGGTTCTTCTGATATGATGCAAGCATGCGGGTCAAAATTATTTTTCTACAGTTTCGTCCATCTCAGCGCAAAGATGAATGTGCGTAAAAGGGCTCGGATTTTACAGTGCTTACTTTGAAGTGATTTAGCAGACGCCTATATCGAGACCTACTTATAGCAGTAAGTGTGAATACATTTTTCCTACTTTTTCATAATGGCTCCACATGGGAACTGAACCTACAGCCTTGGTGTTAAAAGCGTTATGTTCTTGCCAACTGAGCTACACCGGACCCTACATATTCAGGAGAAGCACCTCTGTGGCCGAGATTGTCAGAAGGAAGTGAAACATCCAGACAGGCGGCATTTATACACACACAGTCAATCTGCCCTGTTCTGCTATAAATCATGTGAAGTATTAAAACGAAATTGCAGTTAGGTAGGAACAATGACCTATAGCACCACACTGTGAACGATCCTGTTCAGAATGATACACTGCACTCTTTTTCCTTGTCCTTCTGGGAGCCAGAGTGCAAACTCATTCTGCTTTTATCTCATCTCGAGCTAACAAATGCATACTGTCGCTGTCACTTCTGCACGGTGTACAGCGGCACATAGCATCTTGTAATTATACTATGAAGTGAATGGGTGTATCCTGGGGGACTTGTAGTCTGTGTGTAGAAATAATCAAAAGGGATGTAAAAGGGAAGAGGGACTACACAATATCCAACGCAGGCACTTAGAGCTTTTGAGCAATCTGTTCCAGCACAGTTCACAATGTGCCAACGCTGCTTAAGCTGCAGCTCTGACAACAAACTGCGCCAGGGCTGTGCCACACATGTAGAGCTGCCCAACAACATACACAGGATGAGCTACGTCCGTCTATTGAGCATAGGCACTGCACTGGCAAATGTGATGTACCAAAAAAACAAGATGGTACAAATATAAAAGTATACTAAAATCTTGACATAACCATAGAGAAATGCTGAATGTTCTAAATGTAAACATGCTTCTACCTACTTCAAACCTTTATTAAGGCAAAAATACTATAAATAAAATACAGGTTTACAGGCTCTACACATCAGAACTGCTCAAATGTAATGACTCTGTGGTGCTAAATCGTAGTTAACTAGAAATCGTACAGTGAAAGCTGGCCATTCCCCTGCTGACACAGAAATTGGGACTACGAGGCCATGAATCAGACTTCATTTCCTGAGCAGGTTTGTGCATGAGTAGCCAGGAAATCATCATTGCAATTTTCTTAATACAAAAACTGTTTGGTACATGAACAAGAAGAAAGCACTGGCTAGTTTAGCCATGGCAAATTACCTTCTAGTCCAAAGAAGACCTCTACAGAGATTGACCAAAGAATGCTCATAATAGTGAAGAATAAACCCAGAAAACAACTGGCCCAAAAAAGAACAATACCATCCTCACTGCACACAAGTCTGTCTTTATTTTATTAACATTGTAAGTTTCAATGTAGACTTTTACTTTGAAGGAAAATATAAAAACCACTGTCAATGTCCAAATACTGCATTTTCACTAAGCAATGATGTTGGCCAATTAAGGAAGAAAATGTATTTTAGTTGCAAATAAAACATATTTGGATTATTGATGAATCTGTTCATGCCGTTTAGATTAGCATCCATGTATTATTTTTATGTAAATCTTCAGTGTGAAGTGCAGAATAATTGAGGACATGTCTTTCTATAGTTACAGTTTGATGAGTCGAATCACCAAACCAGTGCGATGAAATTTAAATGTGTAAATTAATTTTACACTTTCCTACCCTTATAAGTCATTTTGAATGATAATTACAGTGCACAACAGTTTTATTTTGTTACGGTTACATATAAGTGCCTTCATCTGAAAAATGTGGAATAAAAGTGTGACATTGTGCAAGAACATTCTGAGTCATCTAAAGAGCTGATATTGTGTGGTCATAGCTCAGGCTAACTCAGGATCCTACTGCCGCAATACTGATTTCATACAGGGTCGTAGGTCAATAGTTTAGTGTTTGCACATCTTTGTAGTCGGTCTTCCCTCAGAGCACAGAAGACCTTGATGAAAAAAGGATCAATGTTTTAGAAAATTTTGCACTTTCATATCAAACCAGGAGCCGGGAGGCATCCTTGAAGGATATTTGAATCTGTGAACATCAGTGACCCTCATAAGAAAGAAAAGGAGACAATAGTTCCTCAGATAGGAGAAATATTGACAGCCTAGCTGTTTGAAGAGATAAAAACAGCATATTCTTAGCACCACACGAAACATCAAGATATGACCGTCAAGCAATTTTGGAGAAGCTGATTTTGGTACAAAATAAGGTTGATAAATTTTTTTTAAAGAAAAATCACCAAATTTTCTACAAATATTTTGGGGGGATGTTTATTTTGAACATGAAAAAGGAGAAGCTATAGAGACTGGTACACAGAGGAAAACAATGGACAGACAGGTCAGTTGACCATGGGCTGGAACTACGGTAGCAAGGGTATGTGTGGGGGACGTTGCCAGGGCCAAAAGTTCACACATTTTTCCATGTGTCCTTACTTTCGCTCTCAAGGTGAATGTAGCCCATCGGCAAAACTATTTTATTATTTAACTTAAATATTTTGTTTATATATTGTATTTCTGAGGTTTGGAAATGTTACTAGTTGTGTCATTACAAATCTTTGATTTGTTTTACAACATATTCTCATTTTCAGTAAAGACCTGGGAGCAAATTAACGGATTTGCTCATGGACAGAATGACAGCATTAGAAACAGATCTACTCCCATCAACTACAATTCAATATAAGACATTTTGAAGAGCTGCCAACATTTAAGAAGAGCCCCAAAAAAAGTTAAACCAACAATTCTTACATCAGAATTAATCGATCAAATATACTTATGAAGCCCTTTTTACATCCGCAGTTGTCACAAAGTGCTTTTACAAAACAGCCAGCCAGAACACCTATACACATACACATTACTAGTCAAAAGTTTAAAAACACCCAGTCCTTCAAGGGTGCATCTTTATTTAAAATTCTCCACAAGGCAGAATAATAGTGCAGACATCAAAACTATGAAATAACACATAGAATCCTGTAGTACTAGCATCCAATTTTTCTCATTATCTCAACCAGATTCATTAGGCAGTTGCCAGGAAAGCTTTTCCAACAGTCCTGAAAGTGTTCCCACATATGCTGAGCACTTGTTGGCTGCTTTTACTTTACTCTGCAGTCCAACTCATCCCAAACCATTACAATCAAGTTGAGGTTGGGTGATTATGGAGCCCAGGTAATCTGATTTGAACAGTCACTTTCCTTCTTGAATAAATAACCCAGGAGGTGGGTTTTGGGTCATTGTCCTATTGTAAAATAAATGATAGTCCCACTAGTGCAAACCAGATGGGATGGTATATCGCTGCAGAATGCTGTGATAGCAATGCTGGTTGCGAGTTTGCCTTGAATGCTGAATAACACAGTGTCACCAGCAAAGCACCCCAATACCATCAAATCTTCTCCTCCATTCTTCACTGTGGGAATCACATATACTGACATCATGATCACCCACTCTGTGTCTCAAAGTTGGAAGCATCAGACCGAAGGATAGATTTTCTAAAGGTATAATGTCAATTTCTATGGACCAAGCAAGTCTCTTCTAATTCCTACAGTAGTGGTTTCAAGCAATCGGACCATAAAGGCCTGATTCATACAGTCTCCTCTAAATATATGATGTTGTGATTTGCCTGGTACTTAGCATTCTTTTAAGATGCAATTTGAGGTGCAGCAAATTGTATGTTTCTTCTTCTTCTGCAGGAAATGTAAACCTGGGTCTTCCTTGCTTGTGGTGGTCATCGGAGAGCCGGTTTCATTATAGTGATTGAGGGTTTTCGCACCCGCACTTGAAGAAACATTTAAAGTTCTTCACATTTTCCTTCATGTTTCTTTACTTATTTGAGCTGTTTTTGCCATAATACAGGCTACTGCCGTATAGACATACTGTTGGTCTTCTTTACACCAACCGTATTTTGTCACAACAAAATTCATCTGTCTAAAATTATAAAAGGAAGTAAATTTAACAAATTAACTTTTCACAAAGCACACGTTCATTGAAATGTATTCCAAGTGACTACCTTGTGAAGATGGTGTAAAGAATGCAAAGAGTGAGCTAACCCGTCATCAAGGCAAACGTTTGCCATTTTGAAGAATCTACAATTTGAACTGTATCAATGTATTACATGATTCCATGCATCATTTCACAATTTAGATGTCTTCACTATTCTACAATGTGGAAAAAAGTCACATAGAAATGGGTGAATTTCCCCTTTTTTGATAACATACTCTTTAGGAAAGCATTATAAACATTCTAGATACGCCTCAGTATAGTAGCCTATGTAGAGGCAGTGGGGAAATGCTTTGACATCATTCAAAAGGCAGAATTTAATGTAGCTCAAAAAACAGCCTCAGGAGGCATCCTTAGTCAAACGTGCTTTGAGATAGAAAAAACACAACAACATTTTTTGTTCTTTGTAAAATCCCTAGGGGCACGAGGACTGTAAAAGTGGTCAGATGACAAACGTCTCATGCCATCTTGAACACGATACTGGAGCTTGGCTGCTCTACTACTGAAGGAAACTGTCACAGGACTGAAATATTTGCTAAATTCCTCAGTGCTGAATAACCAAAGAACTTTTACGATGGAGGTGAAGCAGTCAGTGATTCACGTATTTCTCCACAAAGGTGACTGTACTGAAGCCATTTCAATCAAACATTTCAATATCACAGATTTAAAGAATGACTGAAGACATCTAAGAGCATAACTCCAATGAAAGGAACTGTTATGATGCCAAACATGAGAGAAAATGAAATAGGCTTATGCATGTCAAAAACAATTCACATCTCATCAGCAATCAAAAACGAGGTTACTGGCAGGCGGCCCTGCCTAAACGCTACAACCCGTTCACGCATGTTTGATGCAGGCATCTTTTGGTTTACATTGACTGATCATATATCAGGTTTTTGACAGGATCCTTGATACTGTACGTCAGATAACATGGTAGTTAGAGGATCTCCATCACCTGGCTGATGCTGGCTGAGTGAAAGTGATACTTATGGTCTTTGACAGAGAGAGGAAGTGGTAACAGAAGGATGAATATTTAATTAGGTAAATGGGATGATGTGAGAGCATTCAAACACTACTGAATCATCTGTGGTTGCGTTCTGTTCTGGCCTAATCATGGAATAGAGCTAGGAGCCACTAGGCTGTGAAAACAATGGCAGCATGAGCTGCAAAGTGAGCTCATCTTTTTTCAATCCAGTACAACACAATATGGTGTTCTGGCAGTGGGGATATAGGCCAAGCTAAACTGGCCTATACTGGTTATACAGGTCAAGACCCAGTTAAAATAATATTTTTTTAGGCCTGATCGGTAAGGAATACTTCCAACCACAGTGTTCGATATAACACCATCAACTACAGTTATGTGAAAAAAAATACACACACCCCTTAGAAAGTTTTCTTTTACATATTTGGACATACTTCTTTAGAGTACTTTTTCAAATGTTTCATCTTTGGTTGTTTTAGTTTACCAGACCCTGAGGCACCAAAGCAGACACAAATCATAACTCTTCTGTTCAAAGACAGTGTTTTGCTTTCAACAAACATGGAGTCTGGCACCACGGCCTAACTTCACCTTTGACTCATCTGTTGAGAGGACATCGTTCCAGTAGTTTTTTCCAGAGGGTCTTTATCTAGGTGTCTCGGCAAAAATGTATGATATTATTTTTTAAGAGCATAGACTCCTCCCTTCCTGACCTCTTTCGGCTAAGTTTGTACAGTCTATTGACTATGCACTTGATCGTAGCAAAAGAGGCCTGCAGATTTCCAGATGTTACACTGGGCTTCTTATAGACTTCTATAAAAAATTTTGGCTAAATTTGGAAGGACGATCGTTCCTATGAAGATTTCCAGTGCTCTGAAATTTGTAGATGATCCACCAGACAGTGAAATTATGTATTCTGGATTGCTTCGAAATGGCTTTATAACCCCTCTCTGACTAAAAAGAGGTTGTTTGAACTTGACATGATGTGTTACCACATACCCAGAAGGTTAAGATCAAACAATATCAGATATCTAGATAATATCTACAAAAAGCTAGATCTGACCAAGTTACTATGGAATGAGTTTCTAATCATTTTACCTGTTTAGGGCACCTGATTGAAATGTTTGCCTTTTTTACGGCAAGATATATGGGTGTACTAATCATTTCTGTATCAAGAACTTGCATTTCTATTTATTTTAATTGCATAAATGGTTTTAAAGCATCTTTGAAAAGTGATTTTGTAAATTGGGTTACCTTTATGAATTAATTAAGATGGATTTTAATAAAATATACACATATTCAAATATGTAAAAAGACAATATTCCAGGGGGTGTACTGACCTGACGCTAAAATGAACAAATTGTTGAACAACATTGCACACAGCAGGTCCAATGCCATGCCTTTAGAAATGGTGATGCATAGAGTTGCAGGACTGATACCAGCAAATGCAAAGTATTATTTCTATATACAGTATGAAAAAAAGTTCTTGGTATCAAAATATTGATACCAATACAATGAAATAATGAAGACCAACTAAACTGCCCCCAGAACACCAGTACAACATAGAATCCTGTAGGTACTTCTGCAGTGAACAATAAAAAGATAAATTATAATTAATTATTAATTTGCCTTTTAACCACTAAAACATCTTATTCATCTGTTTTATAAACCTGGAGAATAATAAAACAATATAGAGGTGAAATTTCTATGGATTTTGAGTTGAACTATATGCATGTCATCTTGACTGCAATTAAATAAATAACAGTTAACTACAAAAACAAGCGCATCTCTGTGGAATGCCAATAGAGAAACATTATATCCTACCAAGTAAATTATTTTAAAGGATTTGCACTTTTAATCTCTTCATGTTGACTTAGCTTTGTGAAAATCAACACGAATCAGGTTGGAAGAATACAACACAAAAAAATAAATGCATGATCATTACTGGGTGTATTAAGTTATGAGATCAATCCAGCTGTTAAGTATGAACTAGCTTGCTAGCAAAGTAATAAACAATTATTGATAGAAAACATAATGGCACATGAATATCTAGCCTCTATGCTCCTGGTTGACTTACAGGGGCTATAGCATA
This sequence comes from Novumbra hubbsi, assembly GCA_016801125.1. Taxonomy (NCBI): domain Eukaryota; kingdom Metazoa; phylum Chordata; class Actinopteri; order Esociformes; family Umbridae; genus Novumbra; species Novumbra hubbsi. The sequence continues at coordinate 122,034 of JACXGK010000315.1, forward strand.
ACTTTAGACACTGAAAAGCAGTAACAGCCCATCCACATTCCATATTCTTTCTTGTAATCTAGGCTATTTTGTTTTCTGGATAAATACTGTAGCTAGAAAACCACAAAAAAAAATATTAATGACGTATGATCATCACTGACCTTGCTATGTTTAATTTCGTTCAAATTCACAGCGTTATGACATTCTCTTTTGTTCAAAATAGTAATTTAATAGTAATTTACAATGCATTATCTCGAATGTCTGGAATCAGCAATTGATGTAAAAGTTTTTATCAACAACCTTATAGCTAGCCGTTTTTATCATCAAGCTATTTATTGATAAATTATATATAAAAATAATTTATTGAAATGCATCAACCTATTCCTCCAACAATTACTAACTCTATGCAGGTACATGTATAGTCACGGTTGTATGTAATACAACGACCCCAGTATTTGCATTCTGACGTAAGACCAGAAATTACATTCCTAAGGGACCCATGGCAGACTAAAGAACATTTGGAAAATATTGGAAAACAAACTTTAACGTATGTTGGTTAGCTTGCATATTAACTATAACTAGCATAATCGTTGTATGACATATAACTTAAATAACTGGCTAAAGATTGACAGAAAATACCGTAGCAACGCGCTAACTCCGAAGACAAACAGCTGGATTCTTAGCGGGCTAGCTAACTTGCTACTAGCTACGGTTAAATGAAAAGTATACTTCAGAAGTACTGCTTTAGTTTTTGTTTGCACAAACGTTCCATGCAATAACGCTGTTACCCCATGTCTTAAATTAAAGTGTTTGCTAGAATGCTAACTTCCACGTGTAGTTATAGACGCTGGAAACTAGCTGTGGTTAGCATGCTAGTTAGCAAATCTCTGCATTCTTACCAGGAAGTGGGAGCTTTGCTATATCTTGGAGTGGTGATGGCGGTTGTCTTCTCTAAGTTTGGGGCTTACTTTTCCAATCCAAGTTCGAACCAGTAAAGTTGTTTACGCTAGTTTTGCGCGGCACCTGTCCTTCAAACCACTTCAGACAAAAACTCTTACGAAAAGAAGTTCAATAGGCACGGGTTAAGAATGACAGTATATCGGCCCTCACCATTCCTGACCCGTGGCAGTAATGTAAACAACCCAGGATTCCCAGAGCTAAGGGGCGGGGTAAACGTCAAAGAGTGGAAGGGGACTGTCAAGTACCACAGCACGCTGGAAACGTTTTTCTTTTTTCTTTTCAGAAGTGATCTTCAGCCAGGGGCAGTAAACAGGCTTTAAATACAGTAAACTTTAGAAAATGTCCGAAAACTGTTGATGATAAGGACTTCTTCTACCTGTTGTGAATGCACAAATTTCATCACTCAAAAGAAAACAATAATGTGGTCTGTTTACATAAGGTCTACTTATGCAGGAAACTGGTATGAAAACTATATTTTTTATGTTGAAATTTAGGTTTACAAAAATTAAATAGCAAAATGTTTGACATTTTCCTACATAAGAAAAATCTGAAAGTGCTCGAAGTGTCATCAATTTAAATTATTCTGGTTTGGATTTCTCCCTGAACTAATCAAAATGGCTACCATTCTATCCAATTCTGAAACTTTAAAGGGTTATGGCATACCCCTCGGATAATTTAATAGGATATCTATGACTGAAATGAACAGCATGGGCAGTGAATATACATTATTCACTCAACAGAACAGGAGTAGGTTCAGGTCTCACTAGAGATGCTGAAATTAATTGACCAACTGCAACAGTTAAGAAGTAATCATGCTCTTAGTAAAGCTCTGCTTTGTTTATAATTATATTCTAATGTTGTAAATTAATAATTATCATCCCATCACTAGAGACAGACATACACGCACACACACAAGCTGTAGTCTCTGTTTCTCTCTCACAAATAAACACACACTCACTTTTTATCACACACTCCCACAATGAGCTTCTAATAAAAAATTGGTAACAATTATTACCTTGAAAACTAGCTTTTGTCTCTGAATAAGACAGCCTGACAATTCACACAACCCTAATACAACACATACACCTGTATTTCCCTCCTCATTGTTAATAATCAACAAGTTATATGGAAGAGTATTTTTTCCTCCTACTTCAATAGCCTTTTTGTTAACCTTCTCGCAAATATGGAAAAGGGGAAAAGCCTGGAGTGTAGGTTTTTTTCTCTTCTTGAACAACAGTTGAAGATTAAAAGAAATGTCTCAGGGAAATCTGTCAATTCTGTTGGTGAATAATGCTGTGTGGAATTTAATGGCATGGAGTTATATTGGGTTTTCTCTACACCCACATTTTCTTTCAATAAGATCAATGGCACTCAGTGACAGATAGGGACGCTCTTTTGTATCTTCAAATTTCAGGTTTCTGAGGGAATAATTAGATGGCTCGATGAAACGTAATGCATCAGGCAGCTAGTGGAGCTGCAACAAGAGATCCTCATGGTTCAACACGCATTACACACACACGCACCACGCCTGGCTGTTTCTGTGGTGGAAATCTGTTTAATAATGGTGCTGGATTTCCATTGTTCTAAAAATGACATATACCGTTAATGTGCATTAAACCAATGGCAAACTTATTTTCTATTTTACTGATATTGTTTATTTAGCTGAGAAGTATTTTGTATAGATTTTCTTTTTTCATGTTTGTGCCCCATCTGCCAGTTTCAGGGTGTCTGTCTTGAGGGTGGGGGGTCATATATTCTATCTGGTATGGTTACCCCAGTGTCTTGGGGGTAGGGGGTCATATATTCTATCTGGTATGGTTACCCCAGTGTCTTGGGGGTAGGGGGTCATATATTCTATCTGGTATGGTTACCCCAGTGTCTTGGGGGTAGGGGGTCATATATTCTATCTGGTATGGTTACCCCAGTGTCTTGGGGGTAGGGGGTCATATATT